>OY293310.1:18129152-18335205 GCA_958502075.1 Orchestes rusci | reverse complement strand
AGAAAAACTCACCTCGGTGTTTCTTAAAAATAACCCAGAATTGATTATAACCAGATCAGATAAAGGAAATGTTACTGTTGCTATGTCTAAAACAGACTATATTAACAAATCGGCTGAATTGTTGGATGATGCTAATACGTATAATAAAGTGAATAGAGACCCTTCCTCGAAAGTTGAGACAAGTTGTAATAAGCTTATCAATAATCTAAAAAATAGTAAATTTATCGAACCTAACATTGCAAAAACTTTACTAACGTACAATGGGATTTGTCCAAAATATTATGGTTTACCGAAAGTACACAAAGAAGGTGTACCCCTCAGACCCATAGTGTCATGCATTGGTGCGTCTACTCAACCTCTAGCTAAATTTATTTCTGGTATTCTGGACAAATCTTTTGGTGAATTTAACCGGTTCAGAATCAAGGATACTTTTGAGTTTGCGAATAAAATAAATGGTTTTGAATTACCACATGACTTTGTTCTGGTTTCGTTTGATGTTGTTTCCCTGTTCACTAACATTCCGCTTGATCTTTTAACAAAAATTCTAGATGAACATTTTGACCTTATAAAAAATAACTGTACCATCCCTAAAGACAAATCCCTCGAGATCATCACTTACCTATACGACAATACTTATTTTTCGTTTAATAACACCTTCTATAAACAACTAGTAGGTGTACCAATGGGTGGTGCTTGTTCTCCTATTTTAGCAGAAATTGTCATGAATAAATTACTGTATTATATCACAGAACAGGTCAATTTTCAATTTCCTTTTATATTTCAGTACGTTGACGATCTTCTTTTGGCCCTTCCGGCAGACCAAGTTCAAACAACTCTAAATTTGTTCAACTCATTTAATAATAACCTTCAGTTCACTGTTGAAGAAGAATCTGAACGGTCAGTTCCCTTCTTAGATACAAGGGTAGTTAGGTCCGAACAGAATATTGTCATGTTGGATTGGTATAGAAAGAAATCTAGTTCTGGAAGATACATTCCTTTTCAATCATACCACCCGATGAAACAAAAACTCAACACTATCCATGCTTTAAAAAATAGAATTGTCAAGATCTGTCACCCCTCATTTATTGAAAAAAACTTGTTATTGTTGGAAGAGATATTGATTAAAAATAGCTATCCTAAATCTTTAATTCAAAGAGCTCTGAGAAGGGAAACTCACATCTATGTCGATTGTAATGTTCAGAATATGGATCCTGAAGTTGAAGTAAAATATGGAAAAATACAATACATCCAAGGACTTTCTAATTCACTCATTGGTTTATTCAAAGAATTTAATTTAAAAATTGCTAAATATAATTTAAAAAAACTTAATTCCTTCTACTCAAACCTGAAAGATCGTACAGTTGCTAACAATAAATCTGATGTGATATATGGCATTAAATGTCAATGTGACAAGATCTACATAGGACAAACTTCGCAAAAACTGTCCAAACGACTGGCGTTACATAAAAGTGATTGCAGGCTCAAACCCAATTCAACCAGTTTGAGCATACACGTAAACCAACAAGATCACAGAGCAGAGTTCACAGAACCTGTAATTTTTGCCACCGAACACAGTAACTTCAAAAGAAGGTTCCTAGAAATGTGTTACATCACGAATTGTGGCAACTGTCTCAATCATAAAAAGGACGTAGAAGGATTAAGTTCTATTTATACTTTCCTACTCTCTCAATCTTTCACTAAGAAAGTAAAAACCCCTGAATGCTATATCAGTAATAATAATGAATAATTTATAAATCTATAATAAAATTGACTTTCTACTCCAAACAATTCAATATTTTTCTTCCAACTCGTTTCATGTTTTCTTTTTCATTGTTCAACATCAGGACTCATCTGCTTAACTATTGGAGGCAACACGACTACGTCATAGGATAATTGTACTACCTCCCACTATGTATGTAAAATCTGTACTATTTTGCCTTTCACATAAATTGTGAACCGAATGAACGGTGTACATGGCAGTCTGCTTCCAAACACTGTGTTTTTTGCTTGTCTAGATTGAACATAAAAAACTTTCTTTGTTAGAGTTTAGTACTATGGCGTCAAACCAAAGTGAACTGATTTTGACTATTTAACTACTAATTACCACTATCCTGTATACTCACCATGTATCTCTACCCTTCCACAAGGCCTAGGAGTAATGTGTAATAATCTGTAAGTTCTTTTAGATTCAACATTGCATTGTAGACTGATAACATGTTTCTTTGATTAGATTCGTCCTGATGAAGCTCTAAACTTAGAGCGAAAGCTTGAATAAGATTCAATATACACTTTAAAACGAGCGTCCAACATCTTATTGCTCCCTCCTTTCAAGAATCTTTGGGGCCATCCCAATAGTTAACCCTAACTGCGTAGTTACCAGTAGCCCCGTTACTGTCCTTCAGCAATATATATATATATATATATATATATATATAGCTGAAGGACAGTATATATATATATATACAGTGTGTCTGCTTAAGTTGGCCACATATGGGAAACTTTTTTATTATTAATTTTAGGAAAAAAAGTTATTCTTTATAAAAAGTTCTGCATGTTCCAAAACCTAAAATGCAACCATCAGATATTACATTTTTTCATTTGAATTAATGCATTGATTTAAATGTCCAATAATTAAAATAAGAGATTACTGTTTAATATTAATTTATTTATAAAATTTAATAAATTTAAAAAAGAAAAAAACAATCATTTTAATGGTAGTGTTTATTTTTCTTTATAACAATTTTCGATATGGTCAAATTTTACTCTTGAGTGAAATTCATATTTTTTGACAAACCTCGTATACGACTGAAAAAATGTAATATCTGATGGTTGCATTTTAGGTTTTGGAACATGCTGAACTTTTTATAAAGAATAACTTTTTTTCCTAAAATTAATAATAAAAAAGTTTCCCATATGTGGCCAACTTAAGCAGACACACTGTATATATCTAGTTTATGGATGCTCTTGGAAACAAATATTGTTCCTAAAACATGCGCGATGAGTCTTTCCCGTCCTCAAAGCATATCCGAACTTTGCTTCGCGTCGTTCGTCTAACTGCTTTCGTGTGCGGGAAAGCATCACTTTCCGCACTTGTTATGAAAATAACTATTATATCCTCAGACAAGTGCTTTACAGGCAAATTAACGTCTTTTAGAATTTCTCAGATACCAGGTTTTTGAATAATTTGAAACTCTACATAGCTGATGCAAGGGAATCGAATAAGTTATTAAAACTTGTTTTTCATGAAGCTAGAAGAACATTAGAGTTGTCGATTGAGACAAGGAAAACTACATTAGATAAACTCATGACAACACAAATATTATAATCTCTCAAATACAGATAAATCTAGAAAAAGCACCTAGCAATCTGAACATCTTATCATCATTTTTATTTTATCTCAATGCAATGATGAACATGAACAAACCAATCGATCGAAAAAATGTCAACAAGCATAAACGACAAGGATCAAAAACTTTGTAAAAACTACCTTTGTACATTCAGTCAATATAAACTGATTCACATTCATCCGACAAAAATAAATCTTCACAAAATACCGTTTTTCTACAAATATTCTCTGTTTACTCACGAATAAAATAACGTCTGAAGTTATTCCAAGGCCCCACGACGCAAATCAAGCTTCAAGCTATTTTCACCACCATGCCAAAAGTATGCGAACTAACAAACTCTCATGTTAAATCTTTCATTATTCCGGAAAACATGGTCGCATCAAGGCTACGAATTCCTCTGTTTACGTGATAAGCTCGGCAACATGAATTCCCGAAAGTATTCTCCGACCTGAATTTTTGCTTTATCTATGTTTTAAGCAAATTCTATTATCATATATTTTGATGCCTCGAGGCATGGGTTACCGCTCCATATAACTCCGAAGCATTTTGATTTCGTTGTCTTGATTTACAACACGTTCACCGGCAAGTTATTTTTATTTTCTCAAATGAAGCTGGAACGTATCTGCTTTATTTTTCCGTTTTAGTGGAGGCTTGGTGCCTTCCAACTTTATGATTATTCGAAATGTTACAAATTGGCGCAGTTTTGCCCCTGTCAAGTTTTATTATAAAAATAAAACACTTTGTGCTCTACTGGTTACTTTGAGAATATATATCCAGTATAAATGGGGATGAGTTACAACTTTGTTGCCTTTATATTATACTTTATTGGATGGAGTAACATGAATAATTATAATTAACAACTCAAAAGGAGAGCTGTTCAAGGTTTATTTAAATATAACCGCATTTTGTATCTCAAATATACTTTGAATGTTCGTAAAATGGTCATGTTAGAAATGAAAACGATTTTTTAAATCTTCCAAAGACCAAGTGTTTGGTTTCCATTAGGTGAAATCCCAAATTGGATTTTAGAGTTTGTCGTGAAAGTTCTTTTATAAGCTAGTTATATGAAATGTTTCAAGCAAGAGGCTAGTGTAGTAAATCGTTCAAGAGCCTAAAAATAAACACAGTAGTAAAGTGATTTCCTGCTCACTTTTTGCAGTCTATATGTCAGCTGTATATCACGACAGCAATTTCTTATTTCTTTAAACATGGGTCTAGAAATGGCTCCTGAGGGGACTGAAGCCCTTTCAAAACGAGCCCCTGATGATGGATTTTTGTGGATGTTTCCTGAACCCTTTGTGGCAAAGTGACGAAATTTCACACATTTACTAAACTTTTTATGCCCGATTCAAATGTGGAGAGGCTTTCAAAGTTTTGACGAGAAGTATCTATACGGCAAGCCAATGGTCTGTCAATACTCAAATGAGTCAAATGTGTAGTACATTAGTCTGTTATAAGGAATATACACGGTCAAATTCATTTGCAAATACACTGACAAGCTCAAAATCATATTATCACCTGTCAATATGATGAAACTCAACCTGCCTGAACCACAAATAAGCACAATTTAATTAGCTCATTGAAGACATCTTTTTTCCATTCATGCTTCTATCATAATAAACAAGATTAATCACAATTTAATTATGTATTGTGTACACCAATTCTTCGAAAACACATAAAAACCCATACTCAACCGGCAATCTAACAAATGCATCGCAGAAACTAATGTCAGATAGTTCACGGAATAAATCCAGGCAATATTTAAATTCGGCTTTTTTCTCTCGCTGTCACAAGGGCTTATCTGTCGTTGATTTATTTCAGCGAGTGTCTCTCGTATTTTTAACTTGGTTAGTAGCATTATTCCTTCCAAAATTCGAATTTGTAAAACAAGATTGATCACCTGCAGTCATTAATATTCCAACCGAACAAACAATGGCGCCAAACCACATTTAAAATATACTTCTGTAATATCAACAGTGGAAGGTAATAAGCCGCAGTTTAGGCTACAGACCGCATGTAAAATTCACGAGCGAGTATTTGCACCTGTCACAAAATTTAAGTTATCAACCACAATGATGACCTATTTGACCTATTTTTCACAGTATCAGCAACTAGTTTTGTCATTCGTTTAAACCTGGAATGACCTGAATAATGTAGTGGTATCTTTCATAACATCCGTATATCATTTTCAACATTCATAAATCAATTAGAATAGAATTAATTTTCAATGTGTGCTGACTCGGCTGGCATATTTCAGTCGGGGTGTAAATTCTTAGTACAAGCTAAACCTAGCTCTGGTAACCAAATATTTAAGTTTTCGGGCAGGAGTATGAGCTATACATTCTGTAGACTGCTTGGTGTATCTGCTCACAGCATAATTTATTACCGAGCATGAAATATGAATGCGCGTAGTTAAACTTGAGATTAGGCGTTTTATAATGATTTTGGGTCATATAATTTTACAGTCAATTTCGTTTATTCTGTGGATGCCTTTTTGCACCCTCGCCTATAAACCTGTTCAAGCCCATCACTATTCGGACTTTCTCATTCCCCAACTGGCCTCACAACATGTGAGAATTCTATGTCAACGTTAAATTGTCATTTTACTGCCTTGATTCTTTTTCTTTTCAAGAGTCATATTATCTTCTTTGGGTATAAGGTCGGTAGTTTCACAATCCAGTCTAAACGAATTATTCGAAGAATAAACTTGTGTACGAAGTGTGTATCGTATCTACTCCTATTATGAACTGACGTGACTGAAAAATATATTGGTTTTACATGACGTTTTTAAGATTAATAGTTGAAGTTTTCCCCTTCACGCATTTCCTATTCTTACGCATCGTCAGAACTTTCCAATCTTCCGGAACTCTCATCCTCTTCCGGGTTGGCTTTATAAATTCCGTATAAGCATAATTATCTATAGCTGACGCAAATCTATTCAAGATACTAGAAGGTAGTTCACCAAAGTTTGCGTATCATCATAATTAATTTGCTTATGCGCTCAGTACAATATATCACTTGGTATCTCAGACGCTCAGATTAATCTGTCGTGGAAAAGCCTTGGATGTGGGGATTAGGCTAATAATAGATATTGCGATTTTGTTTCTGACTGATTGATAGCCATCACGTATATATGTCAGTTATTTTTGTGGATTGAATGCATCAGCAACTATTGTTGTCGTCCACCATCAACCAAATATGGAGAAATGAAGATCTACTTCAAAAGATCTATTTGAAAACGGCAACCATCATAGTCCATTAGTAGAATATGTTGAACATAATACACCCTCCATTATGATAACCTTTATTGTTTATGATGAATATCCTTGTATTTAAACAAAGTGAGATTGTGGATAGCGCAATATTCCCACCGTGTCATCCAAGGAAATTTTGAAGAGTTATTGAGTACCTTTGAATTGACACATCGTGAAATTGTGCGTAGAAAATGTTCCCATCGTGTCGTTGAAAGATGGTTTGGAAAGTTTATTTTGATTAACTTGATTGATTGAGTATCTTTGAATTAACTCATCGTGAAATTGTGCGTAGCGTAATGTTTTCATCGTGTCATTCAAAGATAGTTTGTAGATTTATTGAGTGTATCTTCGAATTGACCCATTGTGAAATTGTGCGTAGCGCAGTGACCCATCGTGTCATTGAAAGAAATTTTCAAATTTTGAAAATGATCCAATGTGACTACGTGCTTATTGATGTTTCACATTGTGTCATTCTGTTGAAAATTTACTACCAGTCAATTCTAACCAATCATAGGCTTGCATTTTAACATGTTGCAATGGCAACGACCTAATTTTATCGGAAATCACCCAACTCATAATCACGTGACTGAAAGATTAATAAGTGGAAATCTTCCCGGCTTTGCATCTGAATGTAGCTCCCATATGATTACAGTGTTGCCGTCCCCACTCTCCCTAACAATCCCAACCCAACCCAACTGTGGTTGGTGCATGGGAGCTACATCCAGCCGCTAATATTAAATCATCTCAAATAGTTTTGCCATGAAATTTTTTTGCCGAATCTCCCGCGAAAAAAAAGACAAAATTTCCGGAAATAATTCGAGCTCCAGGGAGATTATAAGTGAAAATCGACGATTGTGAGTGACTAAACTCCACTTTTCAATCGTATCATCCAGTTTAACTTTGAAAGTTTGAAAATCAACGACGATTTTGAAGGTTTAAACCACACTTTTCAATCGTGTCGTTCAGTTGAACTTTGAAAGTTTTGAAATCAACGATTTTGAGCTAAATGACATTTTTCAATCGTGTCATTTAAAACTTTGAAAGTTTGAATATAAAAGATTGTGAGTGTTTTATCCACACTTTTCATATCGTTTGTAAATGAAATATTTCATCGTGCATTTGTGCTTAGTGCATCATTTCCATTGTGTTAAAGTATGAATTGGTATAAATAAATAAACTGATACTGACGTCAGTTTCTTCTAATGTTTCTAGTAATTATTTATACTAGCGGGGAATAAAACTTTGTTGTTTTATGTTAGTAGGTTCCTAGATTTTATATTTTACGACTTGTGCATTCCGTGCATGTTATCAGTTTGGCCGTGATAGATTCTATATTAAATATATGAGCTTATTGCCTGGGAACCTGTATATAAGTAAAATTGTAGATCCTCTAGATGAACTACGACCGATGACTAATTTTTCTTCTAGTAACTATCACGAATTTTGAAAAAAATATTGGCTTATAGGGGTTTTCAGTTGAACTGGGTCAAAGTAGTTACGCAGTTTGTTCCAAAAGTTTTCGTATATGATGACGAAAACTATTAGTGAAGAAGGAATTTCCTCACATTCCTTTCTCATGATAATGATTACTCCAAGGATGATCAGATTCGCAGATACGGGACAATGTGTTGAATCATAGATTGAAGTTATCAAAGAAACGTAAGCACATGGAAAAAATACTTTTCTTTGTACAGGCTAAGTAGTTGTTTTTTTTTGTTTTTTTTGGAAACCGGGAAATAATACCGCAATCAGGCACATATAGCTTGAAATCGAAGGAGTTGAAGGCAGTTTTAATCACAAATCTATAATATGAACCTAAATACTGGCGAAACGCAGGCGCAGACGTTTAAATCAAATCACGCAACCCTGACGGCCGACCGTTACTGTTGGCCGTCGCGTCTTGTCTGGCCGCAAATTCTGGTCGTCGCAACGAGATTCTACCATGATGTTCTGGCGGCGTTTGTTTTAACCGATTGTTTATTATTCAGTCACTGATCCCAAATCACCATGGCGATTTATACGATTGAGCGGCACTTCTGAATGATGAAATTCCTCCATCAAAATGAGTGTTCTTTAGTGCAAACATTATGCGTATTTTTCAAAGTCAATCATCAAACGTTTGGTGGCCAAATTTGGGACGGCCGTTAAGGAAAACAATCAGATCAGTCAATACTAGCATATACGTAATAAAACTCCGTATCGACCAAGTACATCGTAGTTATCCGTGAAATTGTTCGTTGTTATCCATTAGGTTCTAAGCATAGTGGATGTAATGTTCCTCACCCTATAGGCAAATACATCTCAAATACTATACTACCGAGCTTATGAATTCCTATCTTTATGCCACCCTAGACTGAATGAAATGATATTCCCATTGAAACTATAGTGGATGTGAAGTTGACAACTCTAGGTAAATACATATTTGACAATTTATCGCACAAGTGAATTTTTATCATTGGATCACCCTAGGCATAATGGAATGATGTTATGTCATCATCAAATTCTATGATTGATGCAAAATGTATCAACGTGGTGTCAGTCAATTCTTCTAAAAAATTCCGCTTTTTTTTTCTAACTTGGCGAATTTTGGTTCGGGAGGTTGAACCTGCATCCACAGGGTGTCTGGAAAGTCAACGATAAGACTGAGAGGGGTGAAAGACCATGGTAATGGTAATAGTAAGGGTGGGGGGACAAAAGCCCGGCGAGTAGGCCTAGTGGCCCTTTTCGCCAACCCCGTGCTTCCAACCCTCTTCACTCCAGTCGTCCTGTCTTCGTTGTGAAGCGGAGCAGGTCATCCCAGCTCAGGTCCCCCAACTCCACCCGAGGAATGGTTGCCGCTCCTAGGACCCTCCTCCTCAGGCGACCCCACCTATCACAGACTCCCAGTAGATGGTAGGAGGTTTCCTCCGCCCTTCTACAGTAGGGACATAGGAGTGATTCGCCTATTCCTAGTAAATGCAAGTGTCGGTTGAGCTTGCAGTGTCCTGTCAAAATGCCTACGATGATGCTCAGTGCCTTCCTACTCTTGTTCAGCAATTGGGCCGTCCTTGGTTTGTTGGGATGTGTGATTATCTCTCTGGCTTGCCTACAAGTCGTGTTATTCCTCCAGTTTTTGACTGTGTTCTCCCAAGCCCACTCATTCAGGGCCTCGGAGATCAGTCGTTTACTCAGGCCCAGGTATGGTTCTGGACCGGGCTGGGGTGATGAAGAGCCTAGTCTGGCTAGCTCGTCCGCGCGTTCGTTTCCGAAAATGCCCATATGTCCCGGTACCCAAACCAGTTTGACCTTCTTGGTGAAAGACCAACTCATAAGCTTCCAGAAAAACATATATATTTTTTTTTTTTTTGACTGCTTCCCAACACCTTTTCCTTTGCAATCACAAGCCAGTCACATAAATTTCACGTACTTAGTAAAAAAATATATAAAATTAAATTATTTATCTGTAAAATAAGATGTCTTATTGAATATTTTGAACTTTTAGTGGCAATATCTCGAAAACCATAGAGTTTTTACAAAGGTCATATTATGTTTTTCTGGATGCTTATGAGCTGGTCCATCACCCCTTTCAGTATTATCGTTGACTTTTCGGCGGACACCCTGTATACAAGATCTGATTAATCAGGAGCTCCAAGTTCATGACCATATTATGATGCCTTTTGTTTGCTGACTAGCCTTCAGAGCGATTGGAAAAGTAACCCAACACTTGCCGAAAAGTCATGTCTATAAAGCGAAGAATGCTAACAGGAAAAATTGACTTTTTCTTGTAAGGTTTTTTGATGTCGCAGGTCCATTACTCTCAAAACTCTGTACCTATTGTAAAACAATGGTAGTTATGGCTAATTCCATATTCATTATTATCAAAGTCTACGTTTTCATAATATAATCCAAGATGAGATTTTTATCAGTGCCTCATACCTTTATATAGTTAATTCTTAATCCCATCTCCATAGCAGCGCGGCGCCAGCTAAAATTGGCCGGAATCGAATTTTCAAATCTGCTCACCTAAAAAGCGGCACTCTATAAGACTCCATTATTTTTTTGTGTATATTCCAGGAGCGCGATGTCATTTAGCTCCGTCTTCTGTTTCCTTACTGAACACTATTAAGCATTAGCCAAACGACCGGAAATCTTCCATTTTTCTCCTCTTCCCTTAGGCGGCTTTCAGGAGGATTATTTCGAGTTATTTTACGTCGCTTAATGAAAGTGCTTTTTGTCATTATTAGGAATTATTTTCATAACTTTTTTTGAGGAATGTGGGTTTTGTTTCTTTGTTAGAATGTCACGCCAAAGAAAGCGCGCTATAAGTTCGTGTTGTGTAATTCGTTTTGTAATTCCACTTATCTGCTAGCGTAATTCATCATGCTTTGCATTTTTAGGCAAGAAAATACAAAAAATACACGAATTTCTGGTTATCTAAAACCAGAACTTTTGCAGGGGTATTTATGTCAGCGTCGTTGTATCAGAGGCTTTTCAGTATTTATTGATTTAAGCCGAAATACTATCTTTTATTCACGATTTGTTTTTTCATGAAAAGTATCCTTGCTCTAACATTCTTAATCTTTTGAGATACCACACACTTCTGGATATACGTGAAGGTACAACATATAATTAAACTTATAACATTCCATGAAAGGCTCTTTCAGTTGAGTAGCTATATAAAAGCTTTAAATACTAGATAATATGACAGTTACAAGCCATTTTACTGTTCCGTTTATGCCTTTTAGGCTCCGGTTTATGGCGATCGTTTGCTTCGTTTATTCGTGGTATTAATTTGGAGCTCAAGTCAAAGCCAAAGATCAGTGTTATCTGATTTTCCCCTACTCCAACTGTTATAATATATGACATAATATCCTCTAAAAAAAATGTGGACAGCAACACATTTTAGGTATTTTTCTGCAATAAATAGGCAGATCAAATGGATCGAGTTGATGTGAATGCAAATATTCCTATGACCGATTCTTTTTGCGAGACCGTCTTAAATTGAACGAATAATATAAAAAGCCCTTTCGTGAGATGCCGAAGCAACGAATCTGAACGGAAAGTGCAATCCATTGATTCATGCATACAAAATAGAAATTTGTGTCAGCCGGGATAGGAGCCACATAAAAGGAATATTTCGGGACACGGGATAAAGGGGATACATTCGTGATTTGAGAGTATTAGAGGTGGGATGGGAACCGAAAAGCGCTTTGGAGCGCCAGCTTGTTTATAGAAGGTATTGAAATATTAAGTGATGGGCTGGATTTGCGTTGAGTCTAATCAATTCCTCACTGGAAGCCAGTTAGAAGGGAGGGCTTAAGGAGTGTTGATATAGGGCGATATGTGGGATTACAGTGAAGTTCTCATTTTGTCTATTGGTTTTCAACATCTTGGCAATTAAAATGACCTGATTAAGTGCCATTAACCCTGACGTTGACCCGATAAAAGAAAATGTCAAATCTGAACATCAACGTGAAACGATAAAAAAAGACCTTTTCTTGAATCTGGATGATGTGAAAAAGAACCTAGAAAAAGGCCGGGCGGTCACGAACGAATTTCGTAAAAAGTAGAGTGGAAAGAGGTGGAGGAAAGTAAATAGCCTTCGGAGCCGGCGGCAAGTTTGTACACAACATAAAGCTCTAGCTGCAAAGTTCACTTTCTTGAAATGGGCGTGCAATAAGTCCAAGCATATAATGGAATGGCCGTTAAACAGCATCATTGTTTAGTATAAATATTTTATGAAAGATGGTGAAGACGTCGGGTCATGAGTTTCAATATTGTATCCTAATTGTCCGGTAACGTCTAAACGACGCCAATGGTTGAAAATTCACTAATCATTACTAGACTCAATTCTAGAGCGCTATTAATTAATTCCTTTTATGTTCGTGCCCGCACAAAAATTAGGTTTCAGTCGAGATTAGCTGGGTTTCTTCTGTTTAGTAAGACATTTAAAAATACTACAGTCGTATGAATAGGATTCCAAGACTCGCAGGGATAAGAAGGGAAACTAGAGCGACCTTTTTTTAATTAAAAATGTACTATAATAGTCCAATTAGCCTTTGTGCGAGCATAAAAGCGAAATGGGAAATATTCTAGAACGTTTAGAAGCACAAATTTAGCGGTTAGTAATTTTTCAGCACGAGATCTAGGGAAATCTCGCAACTCACAAGGGCGGCGGAAAACAAGTTTTGCATAGTTATAGGATCTCAAGGGGCTCATCACTTTATTTTTGCTTGATGGATGTTGAAAAGTACTTCTGAGTTAGTTTATTCAATATGTGGAAAGTTGCTAGCATTAATTTTATGCATGGAAACATATTGCATTACATCGCAGTGGTAGAGTAGAGTACAGTGCAGTGGCGACTCGTGATGTGTAAGTATGGGTGTGCGCTACCAAAAAAAATCTTAGGGAAAAATAAGGCGCATTCACTGTCTCATTTAAATAATGGATAATTGGTTAAAGGTTTGTGACTCAACTAAAATGAGATCCAAAGAAGATCGCGATAGACCAATCATTGTAAAATTCGGTGTATTTATTTTAGTCACTCATCACCTACCATTGAAAAAAAGTCCACCCCAGCAAAAGTATACTAAGGGGATTTTGGCGTTAACCAGGTAACGATTTGTTGTTACCAGGTCTGGTGAGTAATTGGCTACTGTATCGATACCAGTTCGAGATCAAACGCCAAAACGTTCTGTTCTAAAAGTATTATTAATGGTATAACGTAACTTCTTCATTAGGTACCTCCCAAGCGATTTGTCCCTTCTGCGAAGAAAAGTTAGGTTAGAAAATTCGTAACCTGGACCCGTATTCCGTGTACCTGTGGAATTCTAGCAACATGTCGCTTTCCCATCATTTTACACAGAGAGAGACGTGTTGCTATGGAATTCCACAGTACACGGAATACGGGTCCTGGTTAACGCCAAAATTCGCCTACTGTTTGTTAACAGTAGGCGAATTTTGCGGTTACAGTATTTGACGTTTGCAAGTACCTATGTCGTAGATTGATCGCTCTATACGTGACATTTGTCAAATTGATTGGAACCACCCTCTTCCAGACATACGTGAAATGTTTGTAAATGTGTACGAGAGAGACAGAAGCTTATGACGTAACCCCAGAAAAGCGTTGAACAAACAGTACGTCCTTTATTAATATAAAAACTGGAAGTATTAACAAAAATCTAATCTTCAAATAAAAAGTCCATACGTGAGTTTTAAGCTAAAATTGAAGGAGGAAAAGTTTTAAATTATGTTTTGCACCGGATTTCCCGCATTTTCACTTCCACTAGAAACCTCCCAAGCACGAACAGTAACAACTGACAAGACAAGGCAGATAACAATTATTATTATTGTACTAGAACAATGACAAATGTACTCAAATGCTTCGTATCTATGTCTTCTTGGTGCCTGTTCCGTCTTTCCTATATCTTATGTATGGGTTGTTCCTAAGACTTCTTCGAAGTATTCTGCCCATCTTATCATAATTTTATAAGATTAATTAGTGTTAATCCATTCCTATATTTGATTGTTGATATCTTCACATCTGGCTTCTTTCTGATTAAACGTTTGAAGAATGCTTCCAGGCTTTTACCAAATTCACACCATTGCTTTCTTTTTAGACACTCTTCCACCTTTCAGCTTTGTATGCATCATAGTTGATTATTGTTCTGTTGTATAGGTATCCCTTCGAAGCTTGCTTTGTCTTTCCAATTTTGCCACTATGTTGTTTTTTCCTATCATCTCTAAAATGGCCCACTACAAATATCTATTCTGCTGTTTTTATAAGTATATTTTTTTAATTGTCCCACTTCTTCTTCACACACTTTCTCTTGTCAGTTTCTTTATCTCTTGACACTTTGAGATTATTTTGTCATAGAAATTTTGCACAATTTTCTTGTCAGCGAGTTTGTATAGTGTGCAATAATTTTTTATTTTGTTCGTTCAGTTTGGCTTTTGTTGTAAATCTTGCAACAAGTGAAACAAATGAAAATCGATTACTTTCTAGTAATCGCATCCTACTTGAAAACCTTTTTTCACCCTAGTGTTTAATACATTTCTCAAATTGTTCTCTTCTACAATCAGTGATAGATTTTTCGCCTCCGCTCATTACTTTCCTGGTGAAAGTGTGTACAGGGTGTTTCAGAAACATGTTGTCAACTTCTGTTATACTTCTTCTTCTTCTTCTTCTTCTTACGTTAGGACTATGTCCTGTGTTTGCCTCAAAGGTTGCCCAAAAGCAGCTGGGACGATGAAGACCCGCTATCATACCACCTTTTTGGTGGACGTCCAGGTGGGCGTGGTGTGTTGGGCCGCTGCTCTCTCACAATTTTTGCCAGTCGATCTTCTGGCATTCTGCTAACATGGTCTCTCCATTCTCTTCTCCGATTTCTTGCCCATCTTACTACGTCTTGAACTTCACATATTTCCCTTATCTCTTCGCTTCTCTTGTGGTCAAGTAGGGTATAGCCTGTTATCGTTCTGAGAGTACGCATTTCTGTTGTTCTGAGGGCTCGCTTTGTGGTCGTATTCTCCGCTCTGGTCTCTATCGCATATGTCATAATTGGCCTTACACATGTCTTATATATTCTGACCTTGCTTCTGGTAGTCATGTGTTTATTTCTCCAGATTATGTCTCTCAAGAACCCTGAGATTAGAGATGCCTTTGTTGTTTGGGCTCTCACTTCCTCCTTAATATTTCTAGTGCTAGTTATATCAGCCCCCAAATATTTAAAGGACATCACTTGCTCTACACTCTGCTCATATATCGCGAGTTTACATCTTCTCGGTTCTTTGGATATTGTAAGCGATTTGGTTTTTTTGACGGATATTTGCATATTGAAAACTTCGGCTGTCTTTTGGAACTTGTGCAAAAGTCTTTGTAGGTTGTCTTCGTCTTCTGACACGATTACAGCGTCATCAGCGTAGCATATGATTTTTATTTCTTTATCTCCCAGCCGGTACCCTCTCCCAGTTATTTTGACTCCGTTCATAATTTCATCCATTATGACATTAAATAGGATTGGACTTAGGCTATCTCCTTGTCTGATTCCTGTTGTCATAGGTATTTTATTGCTTAGTTTATTTGCAGTTCTTACATATGTGTAGTTGTTCGTGTTCAATTCTTCAATGGTCTTTATTACCTTCGGATGTATTCTTCTCTTTTGTAGTAGGGCTATGACGTCAGTTAACTGTACTCTATCGAATGCCTGGGTTAAGTCAATGAAACACATGAAGGCCACCTTATTGAACTCGATGGCCTTCTCAGTAATTTGACGGATTATAAATATGGCATCTATAGTAGACCTGTTCTGTCTAAACCCTTGCTGTTCTTCACATATTCCGGTTAGAGATATTTTTTCTGCTAGAATTTTTGTAAACAGTTTTAATACAGCACTCAACAGGCTAATACCTCGATAGTTTCTGGGGTCTGCTTTTTCTCCTTTTTTGAAGACTGGTATTAGTATGCTCTCCTTCCATTCAGATGGTACAGCCTTGACTGTGAGTATTTTATTGAAAAAGATCTGTAATTCGGCCAGCAAGCTTTCACCTCCATATTTGATCATCTCGTTCTTAATTTCGTCGATGCCTGGGGCTTTTCTGTTTTTTAGTTTTCGAACCATGTATTGTATTTTCTCCAAGGGGATAGTCATTTCTTGGTGTTCGTTAACATTTTCGACGTCAGGCTGTATTTCCTGTGGTGGTAAGTGGTTTTCCGTCGAACTGTAAAGTTGTTCAAAATATTTTTCCCATTCTTCCGTCGATATTTTTTGTATTTTGTATACACTCATTTATTGGTTTTTTTCTATTTCTTAGCAGGTTCCATATCTTCTTTTGTCCTCCGTACAGGTCATGCTCAATATCGTTAGAAAATTTCTCCCAATGTTCTCTTTTAATGTCCCGAATATTCTCGTTTACTCTGTTTCTTACGGCTTTATAGTCATTGTACGTTATAGCATTAGATCTGTATTGTAGGTACGATTTCCTTTTCTCTTCGGCAAGTATCTTAATTTCTGGCCTAAACCACGGTTTTGAATTTGGCATTCTCCCTCTCTTAATAGTTCTTCTTCCGCACGCTTCTTCTACTGCTTCTAGTATGTTAGTTTTTAGTTTGGTCCACGCTGTTTCTATGTTGTCAGTTTTTCGAATGTCATTTGCGGCAATTTTTTCTTGTAACCTTCGTTGGTAGAGATATTTAGTTGAGTCTTCAGATAGCGATTCTATATTAATTATGCTCGTTGGTTCGGTGGGTTCTTTACAGGGTCTTTGCATACTTGTTCTTATTTTTGCCATTACGAGATGGTGATTGGTTCCAGCATTGGCGGAGGTTAAGGCTCTTACATCCTGTATCGTTGTTGGGTGGATATTTCTGTTAGTAATAATGTAATCAATTATTGATCTTTGTCCTCGTGTGTTTTCAAAGGTGTATTTATGCTGTGGTTTGTGCGGATAGAATGTGTTGTTGATTCGGAGCTCGCTCTGTGAGCATATGTATCAGTTGTTCTCCACTTTCATTTATGGTTTCTTCGTCTAATCTGTTCTTGACGGCCGGTATAACCTCGTTGCCGATTCTCGCATTAAAGTCACCCAACACTATTATTTCATCCTCTCTGGGTATAAGATCCAATACTGCTTGCAAGTTCTGGTAAAACAAATCTATCTCTGCTTGGGGTTTGCTAGTATCGGGTGCATATACACTTATTATGTTTAGCCTTTTCGCTTTCCGTAGTTCGAGTGTTGGGGGTTATACCTTACACAAAAATATTACTATAGAACCCAACATGCCAATTCGGTATAGGTTGATATCGTTTTAATCAAAAAATGTGTTGGCTATTCTCAGCTTATACAATACATACAGAAATTCGGTAGTCTATGACCATTATAATTTCTAGTATTTTTTTCAAATCTTCCAATTGTTGTAGTGTATTGTTAGCCTTTCTGAAATTCCTTTCCATGTGTAAACTCTATCCGCTAGTTTTTATGTATAAGACATCCCACAATGTTGATGCATGGTTGTCTTCATCAACTCCACTGTGTATTAGGATGTGTTCTTTCTGTGGGTTTATTAATCCTTTCACTTCATTATATTTTCTGATATAGCTAGTATATCTAGATCGGCTTTCAAATTCTTCTTCAGTTCTTCATCTTTCAAAGAGATGTTATGATGTTCCATGTTCCTATTTTCTAAGCTTATTTTTTTTGTTGCATTATTCTAGTAATCTCTGATTATTCCTGTTTATCGTGGTCTTGCCTTTCTGAGTTACGATCACTTTTGTGTTCTGCTCAATCAGTTTTCTGTTTTTTTTTTAATTTTTATGAAGTCGTCTTTCTGGTTGTCCCATTTCATCTCTTGTCTTTTTACTATCACTTTCTATCAGTTCTGGAATCCTATTTTTAGATTTCCTTTCTGCTACTCTTGTTTTGATCTTGCTCGCATCTTTTAATGTATTTCTCTTTCTTCTTTGGTCATATTGTCAAACTGTACCTACAGTATATACTGGAATCAAGTTTTACTGCAGGGTGTTATTATTAATGGACAATTTGCATACATTTTCAAATGACTTGAAATTTTATACACGTTTTCTACCTTTGAATATTGAACCTCTAGAAGCATAAACAAACAATATTGTGTGAGTCGAACATGTCAATGTAAACATGGGGGGAAAGGGGAAAAGCAAGCTCTTTGTTTGCCATATTTACTTCCTTGAAATACCTTTCACCAGATTTTCTGTCACCAATTCAATAACAATGACTTTAAGTTCACTATCATCAAATAAATGTATTTCTTTTCAATATTCAAGGAGTGTGTAGATTTTTTTTCATCGCTACTACTACTTCTTGTGTAATAATCGAACGATTTTCCTTGAACTTTTACACTAAAAAGTTAACAAGAGGAATTTTTATCACAAACGACAACGTTGGGCACAATCGAGTTATTTGAAATGCGTTGCCATGACGGTAATAGATGCTTCAAAGTGACGGTTGTTGTCATTTTCCAGTTGAAAATGATTTAAGCTAAGTTCGAATAGTCCACATCTTGACACATGAGATGTTCGGTCAGGTGACAAACGATTTCATTTGCAAATCTTCTGTCACATGACCGAACATCTCATATGTCAAGATGTGGACTATTCGAACTTAGCTTTATTTGTGCTCGAGAAGAGGATTTAGTGTGGCAATTATACCAAAAAAGTTCTAAAAGTTCCTTCGAAGTGATGAGCTTCTTGATGGACGGTTGGATTGTAGAGATCTTATCACAAATGTTTCAAAATAATATTACATAAACATAAACAAAAACAGAATGTTATCGACTCAAACAAATCGTGTACACCCGGAGTGCTATACTTGTTCTAGTGGTTCAATGTTCTGAGTATTCTACACAGTATTTGAAACTCATTAGCGAAAACATTTTTCCAAAATACCCAAAAATATACTGAATAAATAAAAAAGAAAACGCAAATTTCACTGAAGGATCGAAAACGGGGCGGCGCTAATATAGCTAATATATGGGTAATAACCCCTCCTCGAGAGAGAGAGAGTTATTATAGACAATACGCCAGACGGAAAGAGAGAATGTATATTGTGACGTAGTGGATGTTGATTGGCGCACTTTAATTGGTGATTACTACATTAATAGAGGTCGTAGGTTGATTTTTTAAACATCAATGGCATCAGTACTTACTATTTCTTATATTTTTCATATTCCCAAAAAATTTGCAAATTGTCCATTGAATGCAGATACTCAAGGGTGATAATCCTTGGATGATTTCAAGACAAAAAGTTCATATGGACATAGGTCCGCAAGAGCCTAGATTTTAAGATACAGGGTTCTAAATAAAAAAAAACTTTTTATCATTACTTTGATACTATTTTATTTTTTTTAGGGGAAATCATGCGCCGGACGAAAAAAAATCAAGAGAACATATTGGCTAAGCAATAAATAGAAATTTCAAAAATAATTTTTATTTTGAAGGAAGCAGTGGCGAACAAGTTTTTTCTCCAAAAATATTGAGTGCAAAACCCGTATGGACGCAACTGGTAAAAATAATAAAATGTTTTGTACATCACAAAATGCATATGGATGCGAAGAAGACGTGTACCAAGTTCCATAAAGATATCTGGAATAGTATCAAAGTGATTATAAAAAAAACATTTATTTTTAAAAATTTCAACATCCTGTATCTTGAAAACTAGGCTCTTGCGGACCTATGTCCATATGAACTTTTCGTCTTAAAATCATTCGAGGGTTATATAACCCTTAAGTATCGACCAAAGAAAATATCCCTCAAGTATCGGAATTCAATTAATAAACACCCTGTATACAATATACAACTGTCATTATAGCCTCAATTATTTCCTTATACCTGCATATATCAGCTGTGTTCAGGAGAATAAAGTTCTACGTTGATATCATAATATTATTTGGTTTGAACCTCAACTTTCTGATACCTTTAGGTTACTGTTAAAACTTTCCCTTTATACGGTTGAAAACTTTTTCGTTGTTTTAGTGAATAAGTCAGCTGGCAAGAAGGTTTCCGTACTGTTTTGAAAAAAAAAAATTACGCAGGGGGTTGTTATTATGTTGCGATCGTGCATTGAATTATCTTATACGCATTTTGAAAACTATCAGTTTTCTTCCCAAACTGGAATTAATGTCCAGGAAAGGTCAAAGTCATGAACTCATCGTTTCAAAATGGTCATGATTGCAGCTTGATAAAACGAGATCAAGTAACTTTTATTCTATTCAAGCATACTATGTCGAAGTGTTCGGGCGTTTTTCTTTTTGACATATTTTGCAGAAAATAAGGGTGCATTAACATTCGTTGATGAGAAGCTTGTAAATTTGCACAGAATAGTGGAAATAAATGTGACAGAAATGTAAGGTAAAACAAACATTTACATTTGCTAAAAAAGGATTCCAACAACAGGTCAACTATTTCGGAAATATCCTGTCGCAATGTTCGAAACTCTTTTTTACAATGAGTCCCATGGGTGTAGTTTGCATTTTCAGTACGCCGCTAAAGTTGGAACGGGGCTAACTTTGTTACGGAATTAAAATACCAACACCAGCGGGACAGGAGATTTACCCGTTCTGAATTTTGAATCCAAACGCATTTATTTTACGCTGAGCAACTTGAGGGTTTTCGAAATGGGATCATTTTCCACGTTCTGCTTTCAAATGACGGTTGTCATAAACAGGACTTGTGAATAACATTAACGTCAAATCTTCTTTAAAGTCGTACTCTATAATTCAAGAAATTTCAACCGAACATGGGAACGTCTAAAAGCTATTGTAAATCTGAGAGCTTATCTCAAGACTTCGAATCAGATGTTCCCAGAAGACTGAAAAATTCGCATCGTTGCAGAATCGGGTTCCCAAAACAATATAAATCTTTTCAAAAATAACACCGTAATTTAGTTAGATGGGATATTAGGGAATCAGCGTCCAACAAAATTGTTGTTCTCGGTGCACTTCCACTTTGATATTGATTTGTTTTGAACTTCATGGAGCTCTTGAACCGTTTATCGCCTTTTGTTGGAGAAGTGGAACTGAGGAAATATATTGCGCTGCATTTCGAGTATGTGACGACTGTATAAGAATTATTACTCTTGAAAGTTTGACAATATAAGTTAGGCAGTGTGTTTGAAGGTTGGATAAATGCTTTCATTTATCAAGTAAGCATAGATTGAAAGTGTGCGGTATTGATATGATAATATATCAACTGAAAATGATCAAATCATTTTTCGTAACCCAGCCACATTTCCACGTAGTATGTGGAAAACTCCCACAATCATCATTTTTGAAAAAGTTTCTTCGGAAAATATATCTCACTTAGTTAAAAATAAAGTGGACCACCCTAAAATTAAACTACCCCATTACTTCTTATTCTATAGGATCATTGTCGAGGAAATACGAGAAAACTCCACATTGGGGACAATTTTATAATGGCTCGCGATTTGGCAGGGTAACCAGGACTATATCCCTGTAACTCGTGATGCGCCAAGGCGCGCCAACTAAATCCTTGGATATAAGGCTTGCCCGCAAAGTTCACGTAATAAAGTTACTTGTTTTGAGTTTTAATACTTTTGGAAGATATGCTTGGCTCACGCTGGAAATTTAATAATTCATCAGTGAGCGGTTTCTGGACAGTATTTCGGTGCATGATCTTGAAACTTGGATTCATGCCGTTAGGTGCGCCAAGGTGTATCTTGCTTTGAAAGTTTCGACTTTGATTGTCCACGGAGTTATGATAGAGTTTATAACTTCCAATATGATGACCCAGGTGCACTTTATGATAATAATTCAAAGATGATAGATTTCGACATTGAGGAACCGAACATTGTTTTACAAAAAATACTAATTATTCGTTATTTTCAATATGAATTTCCAAAGCGCATTAGAGCTTGTCACGATCATTTTCATTGACCATTCTTTGACTCTTGATTCAATGGCGAGGGTGGTTTTACATAAACAGTTCGTGATGTCATACCTCCTCAAGACAAAATGCACCTTATCGTCGCACCATTTCTAGAAGACCGATGATGCCTTGGAAGATCAATTCCGTTGTGATGAACGATATCATGTTTCTGTTTGGTATGGGTTCATTGATTATTCTTCGTTGGATTAGATTTTTCTACTTTGTGGTTTATCCTTCTCATTTCGATTTCAGGAGTCTCTCTTTTTTTTTTTCTGGTTTTGCTGCTAAAACGCTGAATCTAGACCGTTTTTTGGTTTTTAGGGTCACTTCTTTTCTGGTTTTGATCTTTAATGGCCGTATAGTATGGTCTTGGTGATTTCTCCATTTGCTTTTAGTGTTATAATATACTGAATTTGTCGTGATATCAGTGCCATTTGATGCACTGAAGCAGCTGATGCAGATATTTGCCGACGATGTTTCTTGATTGTTAAGATATTTGATGATTTTGTTGGTTCGGCGATATACAACCACGTATGTGGGATTTGTGTTGGAGAATCATCAAAGGAGTCTCAATAGATACTTCTCCCTAACAACTTCATGGAATGTTATTCTCATTTCATTGCATGAATGATACAGCTTCATTTTTGAGTCATTTTGAGTTAAAATAAAAAAACTCACTCATTAAAAAAATATCTGGTTAGAAAAAGTCTCAGATATTGACTTATCCTTCTTTTGACCGACTAAAATTTTACACGTTCGTTAAAAATATGATAATGACAATTTCCCAACAATTACAAAAAATAGAGCTGCACCCTTCTTGTAGCAAGGTCCTCAATAATTGTGATTTATCCACCTGACTTTATAAGTATTTGTCTACTTATGCAATCCGACGAGCCTTATTCTTCTGCTTTATTTGATTTGCAAACTTGGTGAATCCAGGCAGGACTTCACATTTCCTGTTTAGTGAAAGCTCTTTTTCTTGATATCTTTTAGTGAGGTAGATTATTTTATTTTACCTGAAGTGTTGTCCCCTCCAAAAGAACCAAAATCAATTTTGGTCGTTTCAAGATTTGTGCAGACGGAAAAACATCTGTAATCTTATATATAAATGTGAAAGTCTGTATGATTCTTTCCGTATGGCTGAAAATTTGCACAGTTATAAGTGCCTACCCAAAGATGGTTTAGGTAAAAAAAAATGAAAAAATTTAAAAAAATAAAAAAGTCTGTGTTGGTAATAATAATATGTAGGTTCTATGGGGTATACGATCAGTGGGAGTGAAAAAAAATAAAAAATAAGAAAAAATTAAAATAAAATACATAGATTGAAAAAAAAATGTGTTGTTATTATGTAGGTTCTATGGGGTATACGGCCAGAGGGAGCAAAAAAACAATTAAAACATAAAAGAGATAAATCTGAAAAAAAAACTGTGTTATTATTATCATCTTATATAGGGTGTTATAAATTTGATGCTCACCATTGGTATCTTGGAAACTGTAGGAGATACAGCGGAGTTTAAATGGGGGCACAGTTGCACATTTTGAAAATGAATGTCACATCTTGCCACTTTTTCTCCTCTACAAAATGGCGTCATGCAATTTATGAAATTTATGATCCGACGTTCCGACCACGCAGCCATCATCAACTTTGTTTTTTTAAATACGGTCCTGGATTTTTTTTTACAGATTTCAAGAGCCTCTTATGTTTCCAAAGCAACGATGTATCGCACTTATTAAAAAAAGGTGTTTGTTTTTGATTCTATTAAAAATACATTTTTTGAGTAATTGCGATACATTGTTGGTTAAGGAACATAAGAGGCTCTTAAAATCCGTAATAAAAAAATCCAGGACCGTATTTGAAAAAACAAAGTTGATGATGGCTGCTCATAGACGAAACGTCGGATCATAAATTTGATGACGTCATTTTGTGGAGGAGAAAAAGTGGCAATTATTTCGAAATATCTTTTCAAATACACATAGGAAAACATAAAAACGATTTCACAAAATTTCGGTTTTTTTCCGGATATCTCCGAAAGTATTCGGAATTTCTCGAATTTCAAAACGGCATTTCATGAGCACCAAAATGCGCAACTGTTTTGGTACTATGTAGGTTCTATGGGGTATACGGCCAGCGGGAGCAAAAAAAAATTAAATCATAAAAAAAATGAATTAAAAAATATTCTGTGTTATTATTATTTTATGTATGGACTAGCCTAAACCCGACGCGGGTGTTGCCGCGGGTTTAGGCTAGTATCCTCTAAAGCTGCAATCTTTACGGGCCTCCCTTTTTCAATGTGTCGAGTAACGACTCAGATCTTGGACAGTTACCTGAAGCATCAGCCTAGTTCATATTTTTATTGCCAAGGAGAGGTTTGATACTATGTATGTCTTATTCATCAGTGAAGTTCTGTTGCTACAGTCTCTAAACCTATATTATAAAGTCACTGAAAGAATGATTGTACTGCTCAAGCAATTTATATGATTTGATTGAATACTATGTGGTTAGAATTGCGAATTTAATTGATCAGAAAGTTCGGAGGGCATAAGGACTATCTATTTCAAATAATGCGGCTTTATTGGAACTACATTAATGGATCTGGTGAGGACTAGTGCTAATTTTGTTCTCTTTGGAAATTGGATTATATCCAGTAACCACTAATAACCGTTATAAAGATGATCTACTGCCGCATAGTGCAATCTGTTATCCAAAACGATTAAATATTTTGTTCGACATCAGTATTCGCCCATATGAAAAGTGACTTCAATTTAGTTTCATCGGAGACTGCACATCGGCACCACATATCTCGCTTCCAGACTGAAAAATTTGCAGAGTTACTGAATACACACGGTTTCCAAAACAATATAAATCTTTTTAAAAATATCTTCGCAATTTCGTTAAAGCATGGTATTAAGGAAGAGCGCGGACAGACAAATGTTTCTTGTAACAGACTCGACGGCATCCGAACGCCGCCTTGGTCTTGACACATTATAAACACTGAGAAACTTTTCATGTAATCTATGTCGAAGCTTGGTATTTTGTTGGACATTTATCGAATTCCGGATCTAACTTGGATGAGATTACATGTAATGGGAGAATTCTTGTATGTACTTTGATCTATCGGATAAATTTTCGATTTCGTGGTAACATTACAAAAGTTATTGAGCTTCACTGGCAAATATCACCAGCCAAAATCCATTCTGTCAATATTGTCTTACAAAATTGACTTAAATTCCGTAGTTAAGGGAAGTCGTTGGCACAACTTGGGCCGTCCAATTCCAATCTTGACGTGATTATATTCCCAAACGTTCTGGCCTCAACAAAACTAAACTAACCCAATAAAGTGAATTGTGCCGAAAGTAACCGACAGGAACAACAAATCGGAGGAGAAACTGCTCGAAAACAATAATAGGCGGCACGTAAGCCCTGTTCAATTAGCCTTGCGATCATCGGGTCTAACATCGTTGGTTTCTGAAAGGGTTTCCCTGTTTGGTCCTATTGTCTCGATTCTAGGACTTTCGTACCGCACTGCTGCGGCCTCCTCCTCATTAATTCTATTGACTTTTTCTTTTTATGTGTGAAATATAGTGCCAGGGAATAAGATTATATAGGCAAAGTTCCCTACAGCTATCTTGTTTGTACGTGCTTGACATGTCATTTTTCCACAAATCATCCTTCAAACAAACAGTAAAATCTGGAATATGCTGCGATAAAAATGATATTAAATTACACTAAGAACGGTGTCTTGAATTGGAATGAAACTGCTTTTGCAAGTGGCATGCATGTTCGTGACGCATCGTTTTAAATAGCTGCTTTGAAAAGATACCTGCAAGTAATTCAATATGGCTGCGGGAAGTGACAGAAAAATTGCGTTATTTTTCTTTCTACGATGGAACACGTTCTTGATTGACGAGTCACACGTATGTCGGAACGTTTTCTGAATATTCGAGTTTTGCTCTTCGTGTTTAATATTTTTGAAGGTATTTTTTCAAGGATCTACCCTTATCGATTATTTTTTTTACATGGAGTTGAGCAATCGGGAGAACCAAATTAAACCAGATCAAATCAAATAAGCCTTATTATCTCAAGCCGTGAATGCGTATCATTTCAAACAGCTACACGTTAGAATTCTTCATTTTTGGCACAATAGAAAATTCTATAATATCATCGACATGAACTTTTCTTATACAGGGTGATCCAGTTCTATCCAATATTTGAAATTTAGAATCTACTGATTAAAATGAGCAATTTTCAATATATGAACATTTTTTCAACTTCTCGACAGTTTCGAGATAAACACCAGATTTTTCAACATTAATTGATTTGAAACAGTTTAATCACAATTTTTTATGAAGCAAATTTAGTTGATTCTTAATATTTATTTTATTTTGATAGACGACGAAATGTCCTCTCGAACCACGACAAAAACCACTTAAACAATTGAGGTAATGATTTGTTGGGTTTGAGGATCAGTGAATTAAAGTCCAGTTAGTCTTTAAGTGGCCGACGTTTCGCAATATACAGGGTGCCACAGATTCGAGTGCATGCATGAGGATCTGAGTTGAGCACACTCTCACAACACTTTAGGTTTTTATTTTTAATTGATTCATCTTTTACTCGATTTTGTTGAAGTTTGGTAACGGTATTTAGAGTGATAACGGGCTCATTTTGCCATGAACAAATGAAAATTATCGTACACAGTGGCGTCCCGAGCGGCACTTCAACCAATATTATTGGGAAAAAAATGTACGCCACTGACTTTTTGTGTCATTTTAATTTTTTTCTCAGGTTATTCAACTAAAAACGCAACTTTTTGATCTCCTAAATTTTTATCGTATCTTGCGTAATTTTTGAGATAAACCACTTTATTGCATGTCTCTGGACTACACAAAAATAACAATATGATGCAAAGTAGGCTTTTTGCTTCGATCCATGGCAACCACATTATTTGTTTTCTTCATGACATTTGCCTACTGTATGAAAGTTTCCAATAATGTATTTGAGTAACTATTGTTTTTCAATTTATTCGTAATAAATTACGTTCTCTTCATAATGGCTGAGTTTACCAATCAAGAAATGGCTCAAATGCATTTTATGTACGGTTTAGCGGATGGAAATGCCCGAGATGAACGTTTTCCTAATAGACAAGTACCATGTTCGGCAACATTTACAAGGTTACATCTCCGGTTAGAGGAAACAGGTAGTTTTGCAAAAAGCCAAATAGACGACCGACCACTCACGGTTAGGACCGTCCAACTTGAGGAAGAAGTCAAACATGAGTACTAGGAAAATTGAAAGTGAATTAAATGTGAGTCACAAAACAGTCCGGAGTATCTTGAAAGACTATTTACTCTATCCTTACTACATACAAAGATTACAAGCTTTGTTGCCCAGAGACTTTCCAGCTCGCGTTGATTTTTGTAACCGGTTTCAAGAAATTTCTTTACGAGTACCTCATTTTTCGGCAAAAGTACTATTTACCGATGAAGCCAATTTTTCTAGAGATGGAATAATGAATTTTCACAACAACCATGTTTGGGCAGAAGAGAATCCTCATGCTATCGTCGAAGGACATCACCAGTATACATTTTCATTTAATATTTGGGCAGGGTTTATTGGAGATGTCTTACTTAGACCGTATTTTTTCCCAAATGGACTTACTGGTGAGGTCTATTACAACTTCCATAGAGATGAATTACCCGAATTGATGGAAGCAGTGCCATTAAGAACGCGATCTCTAATGTGGTTCATGCATGACGGCGCTCCCCCTCACATTGAAATTTGTGTTCGAAATTATTTAGATCAGCAATATCCTGATCGTTGGATCGGCAGAGGAGGACCTCACCCATGGCCACCACGTTCACCGGATCTGAATCCATTAGATTTTTATTTTTGGGGACATCTTAAGCAACTTGTTTAGCACTCCCATTCAATCCGAAGAAGACCTACGAATGCGTATTATTAATGGATTCAATACGATTTCCGCCAGTCCCGAAATTTTCCGTGTGGTGAGAGATAACTTAGCACGTCGTGTACATGGATGTTTACTGGCTCGTGGAGGACATTTTCAGCAGTTTATTCAACTTTTTTTTTATTTATTTAGTGTTTTTGAATTCTCCATCAAAATGATCATAATTGATTGCTGTATTTGTTAGAAAATTCAACATCAGCGATAAAATTACTTTTTGCGTCAAAACTCACTCAACTAGATTTAATTTTTTAACTCAAAAATTAGGCAAGATACGATAAAAATTCATGAGATCAAAAAGTTGCGTTTTTAGTTCCAAAATACAGGGTATTTTGGAAACAAAGCGAAATTCGTAAAAAAGTTATACCACATTTTCGTCTAAAAATTAAGCGAAGAATCACCCCTTTCATTTTGTCACAGAGGTTAGGAAACACCTTGTACATATGAGAAAACGTGCACAACTAAACAAGCCTAATTGACCGAACCAAAATCAAAATAACATCCAATAACGATACATTTAATGAAATCAAATTAAGTCCACAAATGACAGGGAAAATAAAAAAAAATCATATAAAAGCTGAATCAATTTCTGCAAGTGTTCAAGAATATTGCCATTTTAACAAAATATTTAAAATAACATTAAAGGGCGAAAAATAATTGAAAATATTGACGTTGCTAAGGCAACCCATTGCTCTATCCCCTCATCTCATTACCTCAATGCCTCAAGGACGTCAAAAGATAACTAAAAATAAAATAAAAATCCAGGTCCATTATTAGAAAAATGAACTTGATGATGGCCGCTCAAAGACGAAACGTCAGATTTGCAATTTGATACCGCCATCTTGTAGAGGAGAAAAAGTGGCAATGAGAAAGTGTAATTCATTTTACAATATCTTCTCAAATTATCTCAGGAAATAATAATACATATCGTTTTTGCGAAATTTCGGTTTTTTTCCGAATATCTTCGGAAGTAGTCGGGATTTTTCAAATTTCAAAACGGCATTCTGTTGAGCATAAAAATGCACAACTTTGCAATCATTTAACCGACCCTGTATCTCTTATAATAACTGATATCCCCATGCATGCACTCGAATCTGTGGCACCCAGTATGATTGCATCATCAGGGCGCTGAAATCACATATTTATTTTATTTCAATGGATTTTACATTCGGATACAATTCACATGTTACAGAGGATAAAAAACAAAAACAATTTTCTACTTTTTTTTTTTAAATTATATAAATGCAAATGGGTGAAGCTTTACCCTATCAAAACAGCCAAGAAAAAAGAAAGAAAGCAGATTACAAAGAAACCTAAATAATACTCACATTTTAACATTCTGGACTCAAGTCGCAAGAATACATATTTTTTTTATCCTCTGTAACATGTGAATTGTATCCGAATGTACATTCCATTGAAATAAAATAAATATGTGATTTCAGCGCCCTGATGATGCAATTATATATTGCGAAACGCCGGCCACTTTGAAACTAACTGGACTTTAATTCACTGATCCTCAAACCCAACTAATCACTCACACTCGTCTACAAAATTGCTGGATCATTAAATTAACAAAAATTGAGGTAATGTCCATTTTCAGACGCTTGTAAACTCAAAATTGTATTTTTTTTAACTTCTCCTATTTTGATGAATGGTTGCAAACAAGCACTAAAAAAACACGAATTTGTCAGTTTCTGTTATCCTTGCTTTTCATATCAAGTTTCGGCTAACTTTTAAAAAAAATCATTTGTTTTATTCTCCAGTTGCTTTTAAGAATTTCAAAATGAGCTTTCTCTTTATCTGAAAATACGTCTTATTCCAAATTTTTGCTTTAGTAACTGGACTATGATCAAATTAATTAAATTTACAGAGGTATTTTTGAAGAAATGGATGTAGGAAGACAGACTTGCTCAGTGGTACATGAACCAAGTTGGACAGTCTTGATCAGCCATCCATGGAATGTTTTCGTGGTGCATAATCGACACAACTGATTAGGTACTGCCTTGACTCGTAATGTTTTTTTTTTTAAGTAGAGGCCTGAGAGATAAATAAATAATAAAAATTATCAAAATTGTTATGGGTATATATTCGATGGATTATCTTCATAATACAAAATTAGTTCTTATCTTATCTGACTAAATTGTCAAAATATTTTTAGTCAGATAAGATAAGGACCAATTTTTTGTTATAAAAATAAACAATTGAATCGTTACCCATAGCAGTATTGACGGCTTTTATTATTTATCTATCTCTCAGGCCTCTACTTAAAAAAAATGCATTACATATCAAGGCAGTTATAGTTGTGTCGATTGAGCCACGAAAACCTTCCATGGATGGCTGATCAAGACTGTCCTTGACTTCACCAAGTGCTTGGACCACTGGGCAAGTCTGTCTTCCTTTATCCATTTTTTTCAACAATACCTCAGTAAACTCACTTAATTTGATCCTATTCCAGTTACTTAAGCAAAAATCTGGAATTAGAAAACTTATTGCAAAATTTCTACAACCAACTGGAGAATAAAACAATTGCTGATCCAAAAAGTAGAAGAAATTGAAAAAAATCAGATCTTGAGTCAACAAGCTTTTAAAAATGGATATAACCTCAATTCAGTGATTTTTGTCATGGTTCGAGAGGACATTTCGTGTTCTTTCAGAATAAAACAAAGTCTCAACTTGATTTGGTTCATAAAAAATTGTGATTGAACTGTTACAAATCAATAAATGTTGAAAAAACTTTGAAGGTGTTTCTCTAAACTGACGAGGAGTTGAAAAAATGTTTAGAATAAAAGTAGTTCATTTCAATTAGAGTAGTAAGGGCTGTGCCGGTTCTGCCTCATTTCCCAAAATGCCCGCTAGGTGGCGCCACGATACGGTGGCGCCACGATAGCGCGACCGTCACCACGTGCGCGTGACGTCATCCGTCGTCGGCGTGTTGTGTGGGTGATGAGGTGGGGTGTGGGGGTGGGGGTCTTTGCGACCACGTGCGCGTGACGTCATCCGTCGTCGGCGTGTTGTGTGGGGGATGAGGTGGGGTGTGGGGGTGGGGGTCTTTGTGACCACGTGCGCGTGACGTCATCCGTCGGTGGGCGGTGTGACCGTTGGCGGGGGTGGGGGGTGGGGGGTTTGGGATGACATTACATTTTATGTAAAAGTGTTATCATCGTTCAGTTCTAAATTTAGCTCGCGGTTTTCTTATCAGTAACGAGTCTCAGCCTGCAGTTTTCTTATCACCAGTAGACAACAATTTTAGCTCAAATGCAGTGTTCTTATCAGTAACATGTGTCAGCCTCTGGTTTTTTCTCGACTATAAATTGATTCACCTAGTTGAAATTACAACCCTCAAATACGTAAAACGAATCAATCCGAAAATGTCACTCAACAAGTTCGGTTCTCATTTATTCAAGAGAGATGGTAAACAATGTTTTATTTCACAAGAATTTTATTCACAATAGCACATCGGACGCGTGTCTCTTTATCAGTCAACCACAACCTTGAACTTGGCGCTATAGTTGCTGTACTTTATTAATAAATTAAAACTATGAATTCATAGGAATTTTACTTACAATTTGCCTAAGTAACAGTCTAAGTTGTTCATATAAAGATATCATGGGACACTCTATACCAAATGTATTGAACTCCAATTTACCGGAATTTTGTAGGGAATTTTCAAATTCATTATATTCAAAAAAGCGACCATCTTGAATGAAGTATAACAATCCATTCACATATCGAAAAACTGTGGTGAATAGGGGTGGTATACCATTAAAATGTATTGATGTGTAGCCAAAGGACTCTGGCTGTAGAGTACACTCATCCAAATTTGCAAAGGCATTATCATCATAAAAGAAGATGGTTTTTCCAGAATAGGTATTGACTGCTCCAAGTAACTTTCTACCATCCACAAATGGTTCAAATCTTTTTGTTATATTGATTCGGTCAATTAATCTAAATCTATCCTCGCTAAGTATATATAAATAATCATTTATAACTACAGCTATCTGCCCCGATGGTCTTTTATACACAGCTGTTAGTTTTTCAAACGGTGGCAGGAATTTAAGTAGTAGACGAATCGGTAGAGCTTTTGAGGTGAAAATTTTTGATTTCAAACTCATTATCCACAATTTTTCCCCTTCTTGTATTATTATTTGTTTCGAATTCAACTCTCAAAACAAAACAGTATATCCTGCTTGAAGTGTTTCTTTGTGATGAGAACAATCACTGTGATTGGACACTTATTTTTGAGGGTTGAAAATTTGTGAATACGTACCTGTAAATATTTATAAAAAGGCGTTTGAAATAAAATAAAAAATGTAATCAAAAATGTGATTTATTCAATCAATAAACATGTTTTATACAAATTATAAACATTAGTAAGTGCACACATTGCAGGTGATGATAAATGGTATAGAAAATGTGTTTTTTCATAACTAAAATATATCTAGGTATAATATCCTTTTTTATTGTTGAATATGGCTACATTTCATCTAAATCTGTTTGTTGGTTTGTGTAGGTAGCTCATCCACCACATCTTCATTGATAGTACTCATTATTAAACTGTTTTATTTTCAATCACTACGGGGCATTTTATTTGTAATTCACCATAAAATTCTGTTATTTTACTATCCGTTTCACGTCTAAACGCTATCAAATCACCTTTCTTAATAGATCTATTTTCCAGCTTTCCTGCTTTTCCATTAACCAACATGGAAACGTCTTTTTTAGGATATTCACCGAATAAAATGATTCCTTTTTCAAATGGGAAACGGTATGAAGTTCTTCCATCTTGCATCAACACGAAATTTTTTTCTGTTGGTGTATAGCGACCAATAAATGGTAAAACCATTACATAAGATAAATTAACCTCAGAAAAATTAAATAACTTGATATTGTTTTCTGTTTCATCTCTCTTGAATAAATGAGAACCGAACTTGTTGAGTGACATTTTCGGATTGATTCGTTTTACGTATTTGAGGATGTATTTATGCAATTACTTTAGCTTCACGTAACTCTTCGATTATTGATAGTATTTCATTATTATGACCAGTATGACCAGCTCTCATGGAAGCTGTTATTAGTCTCAATCTATCAACAAGTTCGTTGATATTATCCCAATAAACATAATCTATATCGTTTTTATTGATATTCCACAACCCCTTTCCCGTTCGCATTCTGGTTATTGGAGGTTTTAGTTTCTTTAAAAAACGAGAATATAATGGTTTGATGTGTCGTGTTTTTGTTATGCCATGTTTTTGTAGGTATGGTCCTATTATAGTTATATATTTTGATGATCCATTTCCCTGCACACGTTCATTTGGATCATTATTTCTTCGATATGCATTGGTTTTAGCTAAAATATCCATATAATTATCCAAATCCTCATCTTCATAGTCTTTAGGATATTTTTTAAATAGTAATTCATACAATCCTTTTGTACCATCATAAATTTTTCCATCTACTTTCACATTTTTTCCAATAATTTCTACAAATTTAAGTGTGGTCCCCAAATAGAATTTATCAGTATCTATGTCATGTACTATTCCATAATGATGATCAAAATTATGTTCAGTATCCTTCACACTAGCATCAATATAATCTCTTGGTAGTGGATCAAAACTTTTTAACCATATTTCATATGGTTGCGTGTCGATTAAATTTTGAACCGATTGCCTTGACTGTTCCAATATATCTGAAAGATTTTGATTTTCCGAGCTTTCGAAGGGGTTGGTTTGAGCTATAACACTAGTTTCTAGTATAGTTGGTAACTGACTACGTTCTTGTATAGTATTAGGTAACTGACTAGGTTCTTGTATAGATGGTAACTGGCTAACAGATGCAAGGCTTGTATCAAAAAATGATGGTATTTCCATCGGTAGAATAGGAGTTCTACCAGTTCTTGTAGGTCTTGTAGGTGTTGATGTCTCATAAAATAATCTTGAAAAACTTGGTTTAGGTTTTAATGGTGTTGTGTGAAACATAGAAGTTTCAGGTTCTTCTTCTTCTTCTTTGAATTCTTCCTTTATGTTGAAAGGTTCATTTATTTTGGAAATGAGTTGTTGTAGCGGTTGAGTTATTGGTTTGTAAGCTTGCTCTAGTTGTGATTGTGTAGTGGTCATAGCTAATTTTAGACTATTATATTTATCCTTGACAGCTTTTCTTGACTTCATCAATTCCTCAGCCAACCGCTTATCCATTTTATAGATATATGAATGAATCAAAATTTTTCCTATATCTTCCGCAATTCAGTTCACAATCTTTATCAATAACCAGAAAATTATAAGGTTCTTTCCAACAGTGTGCGCAGAGTTGCTTCAATTGCTCAAATGACATATCCAGCATACAATGATCATTATATATATGATTCAAATTCATAGAATCCTGCTTGAATAAAATTAGCAAATTAGCGTTCTCACGTATAAGTCTTTTCTGAATTGATGAATAACCTTGAAAAATAAAAAAGCAGTCTGTATTTTTATGTCTCGAATGTGTGAAATAGTCCCTTATTATAGTTTGTGTTCCACATGGTATATCATCAAATATGATGACCGATTCTGGTGCTATTTCATGAGGAGGAATGATATTTTCATCGCTCTCATACTCGAAATATCCAATCTCTTCCATGGGTGCCAATAGTTGTCTTAAATATTCATACTTTGGCTGTTGTAATGATTTGGAATAAAGGTACACGTTTGCAAATCTTATTCCATTTGGATGCTCAAGTAAAGCCAACATCACGTTGGTTTTACCTGAACCAGATGGTCCAACAATGAGACATCTTTTCGATTCCCCACCAAATAAATCGCCATGTTTTTGAATTGGTTTCGTAAAATCCTTCACATCATGGTTTGTGATGGGTAAGGAAAACGATTGTTTTTCTATCCGCATTCTAGATATCAATAAACAGAATTGTTTTTTGCAAAAGTATTTATACATTAATCAGATGGACATATTGATCAGATAGCATGAAATCGATAGACAATCGTGTTGCAAATTTTTAAACTGAAAATAGTATTTAAATGATACACACAAACCTCTATAGGTATAAAATGATTGTACACGCTTCACGAAAGTACACTTCCTCCAAACACTCCAAGAGGGAAGGTCGAGGTTTAATAAACACTCTGATTAATAGACTACCTGTTGAGCTTCATATTCCTGGCTATCAATTTTGTGGTCCTGGTACAAATTTAGAAGAAAGATTGAATAGGGGAGAGTCTGGTATCAATCCATTGGATGCTGCGTGTCGAGAACACGATATCGCATACTCACAAACAACTGATTTACCTCAACGACATCGAGCGGATAAAGCTCTAGCAGATAAAGCTTGGCAGAGAGTTGGAGCAAAAGATTCCTCGGTAGGAGAAAGAATTGCTGCTCTAACAGTAAGTGGAATTATGAAAGGTAAACGGAAACTTGGAATGGGGATCAAGAGAACCGAAAGAAAAAAGAAAACACGAGTTATCAAACCCCCCAAAAAAATTGGTGGATTTCTTCCATTATTACTTCCAATTTTGGGTGCACTAGGAGCTTTAGGCGGTGGTGCAGCTGGAATAGCTAAGGCCGTTAATGATATTAAAGTATCAAAGGAGCAACTCGAAGAATTACATCGACACAATAAAGAAATGGAAAAACTTTCCAAGCAGGGTGGTGGATTATACATTAAACCCTACAAAGGAGGCACTATCAAGAAAAAAACCATAAAAAAAATCAAATAATATTTTCGCAGAGATCCCTTTCAAATAACGATATACTAAAATATGTGAAAATATTGAATATCTCACATTAAAGAGGTGTATTTATGTGTGACAACCTCCTCAAAAAAAATTTAAAGTGAAGGAATGTGGTATTTTGAATCTAGAAAGTTAACAAAATCATGGAACTCATTGTACTGCATACATAATAAATGAAAATTAAGCGTTTTATTTTGATGGTTATGGAAACTTGAGACCACCTATCAAACTCGTTAATTATTTGAGAACTCATTACAAAGTCTATGAATCCTGGTATTCGTATGAAACAATCATTGCAATAGACATGCAGGGCTTCAATTTGGCAGAAGATTTCAAAATCAAGGAGCTGTCAATCACAAATAGCCTTCAATCTAGTCATTTTCTTTTCTGAGAACATGTGTATTACAACTGCTTGACTATTTTTGTCAAAGGATTATAGCTTAATAATTTATCATGTAAAAATCAGACAATATACTGATGAATCCTTCTTGTATTATTATTTGTTTCGAATTCAACTCTCAAAACAAAGCAGTATATCCTGCTTGAAGTGTTTCTTTGTGATGAGAACAATCACTGTGTGTGTGATTGGACACAACAAGAAAACAAGAAAACAAGAACACAAGAACACAAGACAAGAAAACATGAAAACATGAAAACAAGAACACAAGAACACAAGAAAACAAGAAAACAAGAACACAAGAAAACATGAAAACAAGAACACAAGAAAACATGAAAACAAGAACACTAGAACACAAGAAAACAAGAAAACAAGAACACTAGAACACAAGAAAACAAGAAAACAAGAACACAAGAAGACATGAAAACAAGAACACAAGAAAACATGAAAACAAGAACACTAGAACACAAGAAAACAAGAAAACAAGAACACAAGAACACAAGAAAACAAGGAAACAAGAACACAAGAAAACATGAAAACAAGAACACTAGAACACAAGAAAACAAGGAAACAAGAACACAAGAAAACATGAAAACAAGAAAACAAGACAACAAGAAAACAAGAAAACAAGAACACTAGAACACAAGAAAACAAGACAACAAGAAAACAAGAACACTAGAACACATAAATATTGCCACGATATATCCCTTAGTATAAAAATTAGCAATGACAACAGGACTTCCAGCAAAAGTATTGTTTCTGAGCGCCTTTTTAACAATACCTTGTATATACAAGTGGATTCAAATATACAAGAAACGTTTATTTGCATATCAACCAATCATAATGACTCTTGACCTTCAAACTGAGAAAAATTAATTGTTAATAATGGATTGATTGGCTAAAAATTGATGAGTCAATTAAAAATTTGTCATATTTAGCTTTTAAGTTAAGACTTTATTTTGTAGATGAAAATTTTAAACCAACAAACTGGAATGTACTTATTGATTCGTTTGAATGTAAAAATCATATAGAATTCGCTATTATATCAATCTTTGCATTCATTTTTTGTATCATGCTACCCATTCTAGGAGTATATTTGTATAGAAATAAAAGAATTATCTGCTAGCAAGTGTTTTTTATTGAATTACAAGATATTACAATACATTATTTTTCATAACCCATGAATTATGTGAATTATTCATGCCCAACCATTTAACATAAACTTTATTTCCCTTCCGTCTTAGAATCTTTTCTACCAAATACATGTCAGGATGTTTAACTTTTTGCAACTCCTCCTTATAAAATGCACCCTGTATCTCTTCACCTCTATGATCCTCCAATATGTAGGTTGTTGGATTTGTGATTTTTATTTTTTTAATCACAAAGATTTCATTTGACCAGTTAGGTGTATACCCTTTTGAAAACATCTCACGAAACTTACTTATTCGCACATAGTCTCCCTTTTCATATTTGGAAGGATTCACTGTTTTTATGCGACCATAAACTTTTGATAGTAGGTGCTTCTCATGTTCCTTAGATACTTGTATAGGTTTCATTCCAATAACAGAATGTTTGGTATTATTGTATTCTGATACTATCTCAGGTAATATTTTTAACCATTTATAGTTTCCCTGCAAACTGAATTTTTTCCACATTCTGTTTTTCAATGTTCTGTTCACCCTCTCTACGATGCTAGCTTTCATATTGGAAAATGTTGAGTAGTGATTGATGTTGAATTTTTTCATCAAATCTTGGAACTCTGTATTATAGAATTCCTTTCCCTGATCAGTCTGCAGATTTTTAGGGGGTGTTTTTACACTGTTTAAAATTAATTTCATGGCTGTGGTTACATCTTTAGCAGTCTTTGTTTTGACAGGAATTGCCCAAACAAATTTTGAAAACACATTAATTATAACCAGAATATATCTATATCCTTTGTTTATTTTTGAATATGGTTGCATTTCAACTAAATCTGCTTGAAAAAGATCATTGATCCCCTTTACAATTACTGCTCTTCTTTTAAAAAATCTTCTGGCTGGTTTGTGTAGCTCACTCACCACATCTTCTTTGATAGTATTCATTATTGAACTGTTTTATTTGCAATCAATACAGAACCTTTTATTTGTAAGTCACCATAAAATTCTCATACTAAATGGTTAGATAAGCGAAGCTTCAATTCTGGGAGATACTGAACATCATTTAGAGAAATAGATGGTTTATATAATTATTTGAGAACATGTGAATTACAACTGCTTGACTATTTTTGTCAAAGGATTATAGCTTAATAATTTATCATGTAAAAATCAGACAATATACTGATGAATCCTTCTTGTATTATTATTTGTTTCGAATTCAACTCTCAAAACAAAGCAGTATATCCTGCTTGAAGTGTTTCTTTGTGATGAGAACAATCACTGTGTGTGATTCGACACTTATTTTTGAGGGTTGAAAATTTGTGAATACCTACCTGTAAATATTTATAAAAAGGTGTTTGAAATAAAATAAAAAATGTAATCAAAAATGTGATTTATTCAATCATTAAACATGTTTTATACAAATTAAAAACATTAGTAAGTGCACACATTGCGGGTGATGATAAATGGTATAGACAATGTGGTTTTTCCAACGATAAAGGTGGTTTGTCATCAAGTTCGATAACGGGCTTCGATGAATATTTCCCAATGTATTGCGCCTTTTCTTTTCCTTTCACGTACACATGATCCACGTTTCTTGTTATGTTTTTCACAATGTCGGAAAACTTATGTGATTGCGTAAATCCTTCATTCCATGAAATACAATGATGATTTTTCATCAACCAGTTTGCTTGTTTACGCAGTTCTGGAGGCAAGTGTTCCATAGAAAAGGGACATCTAAATATATAATGACATATTTTTTCTCCATCATAGGCAGCCAGTTCTTTAGGAATAAATTTTTTGTTTTCAATTATAAATCCTTGTACATCCAAAACGAGTAGTTTCATATTTTCAATTGTGAGAATTTCACCATCATCTGCTATTCACCACTATAATCTTGAATTTGTTTTTCAATTCTTTCGATCTCTTTAAATGGTAAGATAAGCAGAGCTTCAATTCTCGAGACATACTGAACATCATTTAGAGAAATAAAATGGTTTATATAATTATTTGAGAACATGTGTATTACAACTGCTTGACTATTTTTGTCAAAGGATTGTAGCTAAATAATTTATCATGTAAAATCAGACAATATACTGATGTATCCTTTTTTGTATTATTATTTGTCTCGAATTCAACTCTCAAAACAACAGTACCTGTTTGAAGTGTTTCTTTCTGGTGGGAACAATCAATATGTGCGATTGGACACTTATTTTTAAAGTTTTGAGGGTTGAAAATTGGTTCGTTTGGTATATCATAGTAGGAATTTTTAAAGTTTGCAAACATTTCATAGAGAGCTGAAAACTTGTTATCATTGAAATTCAAATACAAATCATGATATGGATATCTTTCAGAATTCAAAAATACTCTAATATTTGAGAGATTTATATTATCGAATTGACTAGCATCTTTCATGATGTGTCCTTTTCTATTTTCTTGAAAACCAATTATTATATGACGAGGTGCTTCAAGTTTACTACTTGTTTTAACAGGCCAAGTATGACGGGTCGCTTCAGGTAGTGAGGAATATTCAACAATTTCCCAACTACGAAATCCAAGTAACAGATCTTTATTTGTTTCAAGAATTTGTGTTAAAGCTAGTTGTTGTGGTATATCAACTTGAATATGAGGTACTTTCCAATAGATCTTGTCAAATGTAACTTTTGGATTTTCCGCTTCGGGTGACGGATTTTGCATATCTTCAACATATAAAACTGCATCAACATCATCGCTGGCTCGGATCAAAACCAGTTCTTGTTTCATATTCAAGATTATTTTTTTATAGTCTTCAAAAAATCCCATCAACATTTTCAAAGGTATAGATACATTAAATTTTCCTTTATCATCAACTAAAATGTTTTCCTTTTCATCTCTATTTGGAAACCATCCAGCATTTTGCAGCTTTAGACTTTCATTTGTATTATATGAAAGATAACCCTTCAAGGTTGAAGCTAAACCAACATTTCTTACGGAATCTATAGTAACTCCATTAAGTTCATAGCGAATTTCTCGAAACAAATAAGCTATACCATTGTTGACAAATTGTAATTTTTTAGAATAGGCACCCTTATTGTTGGTCAAGGTACCTTCAATGTAAAGATGACTCCCTGAAGGTAGTGTGTATATATCAAGTTCTTGAACAGGTATGCGAATTTCATCATTGTATTCAAATTTTGAAGAGACAAACGGTTGATATGAATGAAGCTCAGAGCTTATTATTGAATTATCTACATATAATTTTTCATCAACGTTTAATATATCCATTATTTCAATACTTTTAACCCCAGAGATATAAGAAATTGGTGATTTTGTGATGTTAACTTGCTGGAGTCTCGTCTTGGGCTGGTTTCTTGTGATGTTAACTGGTTGGAGTTTCGTCTTGGACTGGTTTCTATAGACAGCTTCTCCCTTTTATATGGCGATTGTTTGAAATAGCGATAGTTGTATTTAATAACCATAATATTTTCTAATGTTTAAGATGTAATCGAACTGTTATGGTCTCGTTTCGGAAATTAATCAAATCACCGTCTTGATCTACTATTTTAACAGTGATGTTGTTGATTGTCTTGACGCTGATGGGGAAATAAAGTATTGGTAATGGTGATTCCACTATTTTATACCCTGGAGGAACAGAAGGAAAAAACTGATGAATTATATGAACGGGTAGACCATTACTATATGATCCAATGCAAATGTCGCAATCAACACAAATTGCATTAACTTTAAATATATTAACAACTTCATCCGATTCAGAAAATTCATTTGATGCAATTTTTCGTTTCTTAAAACCCAATATTTTCGCTATGGAGTCACTTGGTGTGAAATCTATTTCCTTTGTGCAATAAAGCTGGCATTTTAATGTATTGGGGTTTGCTTTCATCTTAAACCCAACTTTTTCTCCAAAAATGTCATCAATTACAGAATTAATATATGTTTCAATATCTTTTAAATCGTAAGTTCCTTCTGGAATTGTGATAACTTTATCCGCTACATATATTTTATTGCTACCCGGTTGTATGTTAGGTATACTCATAAACGATTCAAAATCAGCCAACCCCAAAAAATATTCTTTATTTTCATCCAAAAATATGGGTGGATTGAATTCTGCTTTCAACACAGAAGTATTTCCCGTTATTGTTATAGTTCTAGTCATGATGACACTCTCAACGCTACTGATGGTTCTCGATCATGTCATATTATTATATAGAAATTCGATTGACAATTGTCCACAATTATTTGCATTGAATTTTCGTACTGATGGATTGGTTCTGAAAAAATGAATAAAATTGAAATGAGATAATTTTACATGGATAAATATCAAACTATAGTTTCCTGCAGACCATGAGGCGTCAGTTATTGATAAGAACACCGCGCATTCGAGCTAAATTTAGAACTATTGATAAGAGGAGTGTGACGTCAAACCACATGCTGTCTACTGGTGATAAGAATACTGCGTGCTGAGACTCGTTTGTTACTGATAAGAGAACCGTGCATTCGAGCTAAATTTAGAACTGAATGATGATAACACTTACCCGCAATATTCAATTTCTTCAAGGCTTGAATCATGAACTTTTTTTGTTCATAAAATGTAATGTCATTCTTTAGCTGTTCCAATCGTCTACAGAATTCTGCAATTTTTTCTGCATCCGTTTTGTCCATCGCCTCGAACACAACTGATCCACCTGCCCCACTTTGGTGGTGGTGCCCAACATCTCTGGATGAATCATTGGATTTTTTTCGCAGATAAATTCACCCATGTCTGATTTTGTAGAGTGGCAGTAACGTTTTACAATCCATCGCAAATCACCATTGATACGAACTGCATTGATGGTTATTTCAATGTGACTTTTAGATGGTATGTGTGAAACACATTCACAGCAACAATAACTATATGACTCACATTCGGAGCAGGCTAAGCCATCAACTTGTAAACTTGGAGCGATAAAACATTTTTTCTCACAACAGAACATCTTGGATGATGAACTATAGTCAACTCCTCCACCGCAACCTACTGAGAACTCACACAACCCATCCTCCCCACCCCCCACCCCCGCCAACGGTCACACCGCCCACCGACGGATGACGTCACGCGCACGTGGTCACAAAGACCCCCACCCCCACACCCCACCTCATCCCCCACACAACACGCCGACGACGGATGACGTCACGCGCACGTGGTCGCAAAGACCCCCACCCCCACACCCCACCTCATCACCCACACAACACGCCGACGACGGATGACGTCACGCGCACGTGGTGACGGTCGCGCTATCGTGGCGCCACCGTATCGTGGCGCCACCTAGCGGGCATTTTGGGAAATGAGGCAGAACCGGCACAGCCCTTACTACTAATTAGTAAAATCTAAATTTTGAATATTGCCGGATAAAACTGTGTCACCCTATATGACCCCTCCACCTCCATTTTCTTCCCAATCCCTTGAAGAAAGTTTTCATGAAATCCTGAAAAAAAAAGGAAAATTCTCTATTTAGCTTGAATTCCACTACCTACACTTTCTTTTCAGATAATTTCGGCAATCTTGTTGAATAATTTTTTCACTAATTAGTGCACTCACTCAACAATATTTGGGAAATAGTCATCAAATTGTACTGGTCCCTGTATACAGGGTGTCACACAATGAATGACACAGGTCATAACTCGTTCATTTTCGAAGATAAAAATTTAATTAAAAATGTGTTGTTAATGATTAGCAAGGCTCTCTCTAAAACTTAAAAAAATACCTACGAAAAAAACATCCCTTGAATTGTTTGTTTAAACATATAGTACTATAAATCGAATTTGTTTCCCTCTTGTTTGTGTTAAAAATTAATGTCATTGACTTTGTTGTCTCATGAACATTCGAAAACTTGAAAAAAAATAACAGGGGTGCTAATCGAGAAAAAAAGGTAGGGGTGTTTTTTTAGGGATGTTTTTTTCGGGGGTATTTTTTTTCAAGTTTCAGAGAGAGCCTTGCCAATCATTTACAAACAATTTTTAATTACATTATTTTTCAACAAAAATAAACGAGTCATGGCCTGTGAAGATCATTGTGGGACACCCTGTATATAAAGTTGAATTTAATCACGTCGTAACTGACTAATAGATAAAGCATTACCTTATTACAAGACAGTGATAATATACATAATGAATTATGACAATAGCCCAAGTGCAATAAACATCTAAATCTAACAAGATCTTCAAAAAATAAAAAAACGACAATTGCACAAAGCCGATACCAAATCACAGATTGTCCAAATAGAACTCTTCAAAAGCCGAGTACAAGTATTAGACATCAACATGCTTTGTTATCCTAACTTGATTAAGGACATTAAAATTCAATTGTAAATAACCAACACGAACGCCATAGTCGACTAACAAAGAAAAACTGGTGTTATTCATCATAATCAGAGAAACTCTATACGGGCTGATTTTATGATGTGATCGAATACCGGGTCATTCTTCTGACTATAAAGGGTACGAAAGTCTTTATCAATGTCGAAAGAATGGTTCTCTTGCTTAAGGTGCACTCCAAAAGCCGATCTATTATTATTGGGAGATCTTGAACATGTCAAATGTTCCTGAATCTAGTCTTGAAACTGCGACCCGTCTTTCCCACATAAGTAACATTACAGTCATCACAGGAAAGGTGGTAGACTCCACTCTTCTGAGCTTGAGGAATCTTATCCTTCAGGGAAGAGAAAATACCTCCAAGACTTCCCGTACTCCTAAAAGATATCCGGACATTATCCAGACTATCTCTCAAAAGGTTGCCAACTTCAAGGAGATGGGGCTACAGTATCCAACAACGGTTACAACAATCGATGGATTAATAGGTAAAAAATATAAATCGATACAAAGAGCTATCGCGAATGAACAAAATGAAGATTTCCCTCCACAGCAACCTCGATACCTCGCTATTGTGGCCGTGACCCTATCCAGGTGAAGATAAGCAACCCTCAAATCTCACTACAGCTCCCCATCATCATCGGAAACATCGTACGACAGCCTATCTTTGTGGATTCTCAGAAGGTTATTATTGTGGATGATGCTCAAGTTCTGGTAATCACTTTCTTTGTTCATATTGTTGTCCGTGTCTTTTATGTGCATCATCTCCAGGAAAAGCCTCTTGTGATAGTTGACAGATCTCGCCAATACCGACACATTGTCGAAGTATTAAGTTGTGTTCCTCACTCACATGGTGTTATGCCAAACCGCTTGTTTGAAGTTTGCGTTTGCAGTGACTATTATGGGATGCCAGACGTGCAGAAAGTTTCTATGTAGAAGGGTATCCTGTAGACAATCTTCCTCATATGCTCAATGGAGAATAGGGTTCTGGTTCTGCTTTTCTATTATACGGTGTAATTCTTCAAACTTCTAACTATTGAACTGTCCAATAAGAACGAAATTTGGACACACCATATGACAATGTGAGGACGTTCTGGATTTTTTGACATTGTAGTGACAGCAGGAAATGTCACCTCAAAAACTACAAAATCAAATGGAAATTGGGGTCGAGTGATACCTCTTTTTGAAGGTCTTTTCATCCTTATTACACCCTAAAAGTTTGAAGTCGCTGTCCCTTCCTAATTTTTCAATATGAAGGCACTATTTTTTTCAAAATGGCGCCCAATTGTCGTTTCGACATCTTCAGCTGAGAAATGCAGAACGTGCTCATATACTGGGAATTCAAGTTTCATTCTGTTTTATGAAACGATTCAAAGTTAGGGATGATATCCAATATATCAGCACGTTCTGCATTTCTCAGCTCACTGGTGACATGTGAAGATGTCAGAACGGCCGTCTGGGCGCCATTTTGACAAATACTGCATTGCTATTGGAAAATAAGAAAGAGACAGCGACTTCAAACTTTCAGGGTGTAATGAGGATGAAAAGATCTTCAAAATAAGGTATCACTCGACCTCCCTTTCCATTTGATTTTTTGGTTTTGAGTGGCGCACAGCTGTTATTTTGACATCTACAGCTGTCACTATTATGTCAAAAAATTCAGAATGTCCTCAAATATGGTGTGTCTAAATTTCGTTCCAATATATTAGACAGTTCAAAAGTGAGAAGGGAGGGGGACATTAAAGAATTACACTGTGTATATTGATCCCACAGTCTTGAGTTTGTCATCTAGCAAACATAATAATTTCGACGCATGGTACTTGAGCGATTTAGGTTTCATGATGGTAGATGCGCAGACTGCAGGGTTCTGTACGTGGTTTAGAGGTGCCATTGGAGATGGTACGCTTGGGAGAGCCAGAGAACTAGAGGTAGGAGAACGAGTTTGACATATGCGCGAACTCGGAAAAACGTAGACAATTGAAAGCCGCCATTGTCTAGGCAGCTATACTTAAAGTGTATGAACAACACGCCATCAGCAAACACCAAACAAACATAAAACGACTAACAAGGTTTTAATATTTCACGATTCATCACACAAAAGGTGGTAGATGTAAAAATTGAACGAATTCTCAGGAACAATGATTTAACTGATGAATGACAACAAAAAAAAAGAACCGTTAAACTGACCGTCACGTCGTTACATTGTTGTCGGACTTAACAATTTCCTTAACATTTTACTAGATACACATATTTACAAAAACAAATTAATAGTTATTATTATCCATGTATTGTATAAAAGACAAAACATATCGAATGCTTCAAAGCTTGCTGTCATTTTGAATGTTTGAAATATGACCATATTGTTTAAGGATGCTATATAGTAGCCTCGCACATATTGGCAACACATACCTAGACAATGGCTTCCCCCATAGTGTCTAAGAAAGTTTGGATGCGCAGTCGTCCAAACTCATTCTCGTACCTCTATTTCTCTGGGGTGAGCCCATCATTGGTTTGGTTTTTTCATGTATTTGGTTTTTATCTGTTCCCTTTGTTCTCACTGTTCCTTTGCCTTTTGAACTTGTAGTGTGTAGTCCCTTTAACTGTTTTAAACATTTCAACTTTTACACTTTCCTTTTTAACTATTTGAACATTTTAAGCAACTTTAACTTGTCTCGAAAATTATTAGTGTGTTATTTTAATATGTCTATTTCACTCTGACTTTACAATTGCCAATCAAAAATGTGTGATTTCCTGATGTGTGTTCGTACACATTCAGTGAGTCTTTTGTTTAAACAGTGTTGATATTCTCCACCATTCTATGAAGATTAGTGATGAAGGAGTAAATCTTTCCCGAAAGTTGACATTGAATAGGTAATGAAAAGATGAAGTAGAATTATTTCGCTTGTGAGAGGGAAGTCTGTCTGGCAGAAGAACTCGTGTTTCTTATAGATGCTATCACTTGTTTGAGCTCATACGAATCTGTAGATGAGATGTAAAATGAATGAGGGATTGAGTTAAAATTGATATGATTTAATACTTTTATAGTGCGTTGGACATTGAGCGACCGTATCGAGTCTAGAATCCACATCCCGTTAGTCTGTTTTATTACTATCTAACTTATCCAACTAAGCTGATTAGTTGTTATCATAACTCGCCAATTCACGCTAAGCGCTACTATCACGAATATGATCCCACAGGGCCAGTTTTCAAAGTCAATGTAATATTCAAAGCTGCTACATAAGTGTCTCATCCGAGTATTCTAATATCTTACCGCCTATGTAAGTCGTCAGAGACGGCCCCAATGTGTAGTTTCGCTTTTACCTACTTCTGAAATTAAATTAAACACATTCAGGAATATAATCTGGAGATATTGTTTGCTTTAACTTAAACTATCATTTTGCAGTGGATTATTCAAGGGATTTCATACGGGCATCATCGCTTATGCGGTGCACATTGACGGTTTTGGTGCATTATTCGAAAAACAAGGTGAAGAAAAAGGAGTCTGAGTTATTTCCACGGTTTTATTACCGTGTCGCTGCCATTTTTAATGTAGATGTTATGCACAGTTTCCCCTCTGCATAGTATCGTATTGTGGCAGCGCGAAACGGTTCAGCGCTCCGCCGAGCACCTGATGCATGGCAGACATCGTCTCGAAATTATCCACCCCTTATTCGGTTACGTTTTCAACCACCCCCCAAATCCACCTTCTCCACGTCTTGGTTTACTGAATTTTCACCTGATGATGTTGATACTATAATTAACGAGGTAATAACGCGACGAATGACATTTAACCCATAATGGATCGACTGATTGCGCTTTGCCTGATTTAGATGAATCCATGATTTAGATTTTTGGATGAATATTTCCCAACTTGAATGCTGTTAAGTAGTTTATTCGTTTTTGCAAATTTTGAAAGAAATCGTGATCATTAAAGACTTGCTGAACTGGCTTCATCTGATCATATAGCGAATGCCAAACAACTTTCGATCTACGTCATAATTGCCACCAAGCAGGTTGTTATGAAGTTTGCTAGTGGCCAAATTTGGTCACCTGCAAATCACATAATAACTCGCTTGGTGGCAATTATGACGTGAATCAAAAGTTGTTAGGCATTTGCTGTATGTATTTTCAGGTGATGGCAGAAATTCATCAACCATTTTTGTTAATCTAGGTAATGTCACACCTACATGTTTGATATTTCAATTCGAAGCAAAATCATGAAAATGATTAGTTCTATCCAAATTCTATCACAGTCTTCTCTGACTGATGGATTACTTTAGCGCTTTTGCTATAAACTTTATCAGTTTATCTAAATGTCCTTGGGCCCATTATCTCTTGAAGTTCTATAAATGCTCTCCTAGGATTTAGCTGTGCTTTATTAACATTTGCAATATAGGGGCTCTATAGCGTTCGTGAAAACTTTGGTCATTATTGTAGTGATTATTATTAAGCAAATTATCATCAGTTTGGAGTGAACGAGATTTAGTATCACATAGGAAACTAGGTTACGTGTGCTACGTTATTTCTACGGTGCACTTTACCCTTTTACTTCCACAGCTAATTTATTTAAAGGGTCACTAGCGGCACATATTTTTTTTCATAGAAAAATATCTAAAATACTTTCCCAATGTTATTTCATATCTACTATGTTGCGGTTTCGATGATGCAAATATGAATTTGAGGCCAGTAAACAACCAAAAATACATGTGCCGTAAAAGATCAAAAAAATATTAACCGACGTATAAACGGTTTCGCCAGGATTATTGTTGTTTGTACCTGTGTAGCTTAGATAAGAGAAAAATAGGATACCCGCGCAACGTGACTGAATTTGTTACTGTTTTTGGCTCCAAAGTGTCAAAGTAGAAAACAATGTTTGAACAGAACTAAAAAAATGTCTAAAAACTGCATAATATGGCAGAAACAATTGGATATAAAATATCTACATAATTCCACAAAACGGGACACTTGAAATTCATGTATCTATTGTGCACCAAAAATAAGTTACGACTATCAACTCTTTTTTTTCAAATGGAAACAGCTATTTTTAATTTCATTTTAAATTCTGCGTGAAATTCCGAGTATATTTTATGCAACATGGGTACACCATACCTACATCCAACCGTTTTCGAGAAAATGGCTTATAAATCCATATTTTTATTTTGAAAGCAGGTTAATGTTCTTATTGGTTCAATAATTGAATTTAATATCTAATCAGCAACGTAAAGAAGTAGTAACTAATCAAGTCAAACGAACAGAATCGCGTAGATGCCTATTTTTATATTCGCAGTCCAGAGGGTGCAATATAAACAATAGGTAACTACGCAATTCTGTTTTTTTTAAGTTAGTTATACTTATTATTAACACCAGTTTTTAAATAATTAATATTATGGATTCAAAATGCCATTTTCTCGAAAATAGGTGGATATAGGTATATGGGGTGTGTTGCATACAATATATATAATATACAATTTATAAAAATTGACGTGTCCGAGCCTTTTCCAAAAAAACCACACCCGGAATTTAAAATGAATTTGTTCCATATTTTAGACGTTCACTGTATACAGGAAAGTGTTATACATAATTTTAGCGATTACAATAGTTCAAATCTATACAGGGTGTTTCCTTTAAAATATCTTATTTGCTTCTAGTTTTGGATAGAAACGACAACATACAACAAGGTACTGTTGGGTGATGAGGCGGGCCAAGATGTTGGCTTAATATAAAAAATTTTTTTATTATCAACTTAACATAAATTCATGTACAGTAAGTAAATTAAATGGTGGATGAATAACTTTTCCCGAAGAAAAATTAAATATAAGAAGATGAGGGCTTACACTTCTGACATTATCACCAAACCAGTCAGGTAATAAGGCTTCCTGTGAAAAAAATAGGCAGGTTATAAGGCCTATCGTTGAAAATCGAGAGAGATAATAAGGCCAGAAACAAATCAAACTTGAGGCATACATTCGGAGTAGGTATTGGAGGTATGGCATAATATGAAGACATTCCTGTCGTCACTGGAAAGACAAACGCACCAGAAAAACTGTTGTACGTACATTTTGTTATCGGCAATATTGATTAACATGAAACCCAGGGGAGCGGCACCAAAAAGGCAGGGCCGAAGGCCGAGACCTTATTACCTGGACAGAACATGCTCTTTTTGAGGCCAGGTTCACCTACTTAGTGATACATGTTACTACGAAATAGCTGACTTAACCTCTTATCAACATCAATTCAAGAAGCCGTAACCAAATAACTAGTCAACCTAGCGTTTCAGGATAAATACCACTTTTCGTTCACAAGCGTTTTTTATAAAAATAAAAAAAAATTACTCTCTTCTTCAACATGTGTCCTACACAGCTGATTGAAAAGTCAGACTGGTTGCATATTTGCATTATTTTCAAGAGTTTGAAGATTCCCTCTGGGTCAATTGGGGTTTTCTTTTATATTTTAGTCCTTATTACCTGCCAGGCTGTATCACCCAACAGTACCTTAGATTATATATATTGGCAAATTAGTCCGTTAAGTAGATTATTTCAAAATTTAAGCATATTTTTTTTTGGCAAAACGCTCGGACCCGTTGACCTTAATTCTTAGTGGCGCTGTTTTTAAACAAATTTGTATTTATACAAGGTGACTCAAAAAAAAAATACGTGATACTTTTTCAAATCGAATTCCTCATATACACATCGTTTTTAAAGTTGAGTCAATCATTCCAACAGCTTGCAGAACTCGTGAAAAGAAGTTGATATACTGAGAATCACCTATATAAAAGTTTCAAAATAAGAGAGTTGATTTTTGAAAAATAATTGTTTATTAATAATGTAATGAATAATTATTTTTGAAAAATTACAAATGATATTCATTATCAGTAAAATATGAGTTGTGAACAAAATAACGCTTTTACATGTTTTACGTGGCAGTAGTAGGAAATATCAAAATTGTGGGTAGTGAAATTAACATTTATTTAAATTTCAAAAAAATGATTCCACAACTTTTATGCAGGGTGCATGCTTTCAAAGTCGAGTCAATCATTTTAACAGCTTGTAGAACTTGTCAAATGAAGTTGATATACCAAAAATCACCTACAGGGTATCAAATTGAAAACTTCCCACCCGGAATAACGGTCTCCCCAGAAAATAAAATGAAAAACACTCACACCCGTCGATTTTTGTTTCGTGGGGGGAACAATTTGCGCCTTTTTTCAACTTTGCTACATTACCCCCAGAGCAAGGGTTATATTCACCCCAAAAATATTAAATGGGAAGGGGATCGAGTGATACCTCATTTCAAAAGTCCTTTGTCCCTGATTACAACTGCCGAGTTTCAAGTCTCTGATGTCATTCCTGTTGATATGACAGCATGATATAACAAACAAGATATGATCATGCACGCGCAGGTTTCGCTGACGTCATTGCGTATCCGAACCTCAAAATTCATAGGCTTCCTAGGTTACTCGGTTACCATGATACTGAAACAAAGACGACACAAAAATGAACAGGCCGCTTCTTTAGGCATGCGCATTGAAATGATATTTCGATGTTTATTTTTCAAGATTTGAATTTGTGATTTCTGGCGAACAGTTTATTTTCCATTGATTATTGGCTAAAAGTATTATATTGTTTATATAGATTTATATTTTTCGTATTTAGAGACTTCTGTTAGTTCTGTGTGTGTTGAACAAAGTTAAACGAAAACCTCTGTTCGTCACAACAATAGGTATAAGTATATTTTGTTCAATGATAGATTGAATGAATAATAATAGTGGATCATAGATTAGATTCTTGAGAAAATCATGCACCAATCACAGCCAGATCCTTTACCTTCTACAGCAGCAGTGCCATGTACTTTATGTGGAGATAAAACTTTCAAGACTATCAAATTACTAAATCAACATAAAATACGGTTCCACAAAATAAGTAGAGTAGTGGAGTCAAAACAATACATTATATGCCCATTGTGTGAGGAAAGGATTGAACTGGCGACCCATGAAGCCCTCATAAAACATATATACAAGACACTCATGTTTAACTTTGTTCAACACACACAGAACTAACAGAAGTCTCTAAATACGAAAAATATAAATCTATATAAACAATTTAATACTTTTAGCCAATAATCAATGGAAAATAAACTGTTCGCCAGAAATCACAAATTCAAATCTTGAAAAATGAACACCGAAATGACCGAAATATCATTTCAATGCGCATGCCTAAAGAAGCGGCCTGTTCATTTTTGTGTCGACAAGATATACTTTCGCACATCTCACTTCAGAAGTCATCACGTGACCTATCTCAAACATATACAAACAATGTCACGCGGGGACGTCATGCGTGAGCCAGTTCAAATTTTGACCAGCAAATGGTTACTAGATAACGTTATGGATGTTTTAAATCCAACCTTACTTTTGGCATAGTATAATAAACAACAAGTTGCGACAGCTCCATATATCTGGGGTCAAATTTCGTTCTGTCTCAATGACATCTATACCCTGCTAACATTTTGTAATGTAAAACTGTTTTCTAAATCAAGACTTTGAAACTTCGCATTAATTTTTAGACATACTGCATAGGGGGTTGATCGTATTGTATAACTTGATAGATAATTCACCTATGTATCAGTATCATTGAAGTCATGGAATCGGCTACAGTATGGTTTTATTTTACATTTCATAAGGTCAGCAGTGTATGAATGAGGCGAATTTCTATCATTGAGACAGACGAAATTTGACCACCTTTAGGTATATGGAGCTGTCGCTACTTGTTGTTTATTATACTATGCTTTTGGCTCGCGGGACGACATGCGCGGCTTGGTCCTAATTTCGTCCAGCAATCATATCATATCTTGTTTGTTTTAGTATCATGATATGACAGCGTGTCAAAAACGTGTTTTAAATTTGTTCTGTATTCAAAAAATTATTAATCGTGAAACTTCTTCAAACTAAGAGGATAGGATAAGGGACAGAAGATCTTCAAAATGAGCTAGATGCTTGGGGCGAGGATGTATTTTACCAGAGAAAAATGAGGTGAAATAAATCCTCGCCAAAACGAATCACAGCAAAGACTTTTCGGCAGATGTAATCAGGGTCGAAGAGCCTTCAAAATAAGGTTATCACTCGACCCCCGTCTATATATGACATTTTGGGGGTGAATATTACCCTAGCTAAAAGAGTGGAACTGCAAAGTTCAAAATATGCGCAAAATGTTTTCCTTCCGAAACAAAAATCGACGGGTCTTAGCGTTTTTTATTTTATTATGAAAGATGTAAAATAAAAAATGTACATACATTTTAATATTTAAATATGTAAATAATTTTACTACTCACAGATTTTAATATTTCCGATCACTGCCATGTAAAGACTCATTTGTTTACTATTGATATTGCAATTCACTGATAATGAATGTTTCTAATTAATATATATATTTTTAATGTAGCTATAACTCTCCTATTTTGAAACTTTTATATAGGTGATTTTTGGTATACTTTATTGTTATGTAGATTATTGCAAATAATACATAGTTAAGTTTTTACGTATGATAATGTATTAAATGTTTTAAAAGGAACAGAAACTGACATTCGATACAAAAAACTGGTTCTTATGTCAGTCATTGACATTTTCTACTACCTTTAATTTAGTCAGCTAGATGTTCACAAATTATGTATCTAGCGCTGTTATAAAGTTTAATGGAGACACCATGAAACAACCTAAGACATCAAGATTATAGTATTGCCTCAAAATAGTCATTATAAGCTATAATGCCAACATACTTATCAGTCATCGACTTTTTTTGACGGGTTCCACAAGCTGTTGATATAAATGACTCAACTTTGAAAAAACCCTGCATTTTGAGGAATTTTGATAGAGTTCATCGAGGCAACGATATAAGGTTTGATAGATCTATCTTAACAAAATAAAAAACCCACATGAGTAATAAATTTGCAACGCTCAGTAATTTATGATTTATTTTGATGACACAGCTGAGAAACCGTGACCCCAGAGAAATAAATGAAGGGATGTGAGGTCAGGTGACCGTGACCTTGGCGGCCATTCGAAGCTCCCTCGCCTTTCAATCCGCTTTCCAGGAAAAACTTGATCTAAAAAACGTCTCACAATTACCGCATAATGTGGAGGTGCGCCATCATGTTGATACCACAAATTTTCGTTTCTAAGTTTTTGTGGAAACCCGGTTCAAATTAGACTTATTATATCGTTGAATTCGCCTCGATGAGCTCTATCGATATTCAACAAAATATACAGACATTCCTTTCAAAAAGCGTCATTTGAACAGTGATATCTCTTTTTTTGGGTCACTTTGTATAAATATAAATTAGTTTGAAAACAGAGCCACTAAAAATTTAGATCGACGTGATCCATCGTTTTTCTAAAAAAAGTACGCTTACATTTTTACGGACACACTGTATAACCGAATATACACTAAAAAAAGTATTATAGTTAGAGTTGAATATGAGGTCATTAAATATGAACGCTAAATCTTTTTGGGTTCATATTATAAGTGCGTTATTTAATAATATTCCATAAAATCATATTACATAAAACGTTTTTATGTCATAATTTTTTATCTCTCTCTGACCTCAAACCCGTAACTCAGCCCAAACCACAGCAAATTCTCAATCTTATCTGTAGTAATTCGAAGCATTACTAATTTGTAGTAGAAGTTATGATTGTCTAAGCTCCGCGAGAGCTTGATGCAGTTAGACTTCTCACGTGTAAAATACCGAGTGAATTATATCACTTTCCGTAAGTTGTACGCGAGATCTGGCACTGACAGGACAGAAACTAGAAGTTAAGTAGTGTCTCGTAATGTTCGCGCTACGCCATTTTCCACCCCCCATTACTGTCAACTCATTAAGAAATATGATCTTAGTTTGTAGCTTTCTTAAATTATCTTCTTTAGTGAAAATTACTTGTGAATCATGCAGATAGCCTAGCAGAGGTACTTGCTTAGATTGTAATTAAATGTCTTTCTTGTTACAATTACAGCTTGTTTCAGAGAACTTCCCGGTTATAATTCAACATTTTATGTAAGAATGTTACTTGCATACCAATTCGTCCTACGAAACTTCTCTTTGCCGACCATAAAGGACCATTACTCTCGCTTCCCGGTGCTGGTTGGCAGTTTTATGGAAAACATTCTTTCGGCAAGGAAAATAAATCGAACTGTGGAATGTGTCGCGTACAGGCTAGAAAAATGCAAAATTTCCAGGGTAAATCCATTAAAATATGTCATATGAATTTTGGATTGGGAGAAAAAGCTTTGGGTATGTGAAATAGGCGACAAGATTATATTTAAAGCAGCCGCACATGACTTGTAATTGTCAAGGGCGGCTCCTCCATAGGGTCAACAGGTCAAAGACCTCCCAAACATATTTTGGAAAATAAATAGTTTCACCTTCTTGAATCGTATCTTACTCGTGAATAATCAATTCAATTTCAAAAAACACCTTATATTATTTTGACCATCTCTCGTATAGTCGTAATTTAACGCTCAGACACAGTCAGAATTCAGAAATACGCTTCGGCTGCTGGCAGGGGTTGTCCTTATGGCGATAAAGCTTGGCGAAAATACACGAAAAATGCACAGTTAACAAGTGTAGCCGAACGCCTAACGAATTGTAAAATTAAACCGCATCTTGGGTCATCAGCCGCAGCTAAAATTTGATACATATTGTCGTTATCGATTCTAGCTGTTGATCGATCGACGTTTCGGAAAAACGTATCAGCTATAACGATATTTTTTTATTTTTTGAGATTAGTTTGGTGGCGCTGAACTTGGCCCATCTCGATAGTTGATAGTAAACATAATTGAAGTTGGGTTAGGGGAATTGAAGAAAAATCTCCCTTACATAGCTGCCGGGAATTGAAGAATATGTCCCCTCACCTCAACAACTGTTCAACTGCCGGAATTTGAAAACTAGTTTTCCCTTAAGTAACTTTCTCTTAAATAACTGTCGGGAATTGAGAACCAAATTTCCACGAGCCACCACTGGTATTGTGTTGTATGCAATAATGCTATACATATATCAGTCTATTTATCTCAACGGATGCTTTTGCATTGGCAAACTTACCAGTTAAAAATGTCTAATTCGGCTGGATACACGATTCACTTCAATAAAAATCATTATCAATTATCTCCGACGCTTCTTCAACATAAATATCAGAAGAGCAATCATTAAACTTTGTCGATAACCGCTTTGAACATTAAAAAACTTCTTCCTAAGGAGCACTCAACTGGCAATGATTATAATTAAAAAGAATTCGACTATGGCCAAAGTGTCATCAAAGCGCTAAACTGTTCCGAATTTAATTATTCCTCCGGCAATCCCCTCCATCGTGGGACAATAGAGGCCGGAGGCAGGCAGAAGAATTTCCGTTGTTCCGTCCTCATTACTTCAAGATGTCTTCTGACTTTAAGTGACTCTAGAGGGTGATTTTACACTATTTCACTTAATGAAATTTTGGTTGACTAGCTGGTAAAAGCATAAGGTTTTATCATATTGTTTCACTGTGGCGAAAATGAGAATACGAACTGCGTTGTCATGAACAAGGTATCAAGGAATGATACTGTTTTATACGCTCCAACTGTTGAAGTTCTGGCACAAAGCAATTAGTCAGTAAACGTAGCAGCCCAAGCATTAAGAAACCATTAGTGTATTCGACTCGCTTCTAGCTTCCTATGAAGTATTGAATTCTCAGTAGAATCGTGTAGGCTTATCGATATACAATTCCGATTCATAATTCATTCATTCGATTCAAATATATTTATAACATTTTTCTAAAAGAGAGAAGGTGCATTTTCGTCAGCTAATATCATTCAGTTGTATTTATCGAAAAGCACGTGCTGACATGAAATTGATATCGATGTGCCAGGCACCCTCCTCATCTCTATTAATCCACTTAAATTCTAGACTTCGACGAAACGCTATACAAGTAGACAAACATCAACATATCAGTTGGTTTGCCAAATAGTAAAACATCTGCATCACTTGACATGCTTGGAATCGATGCACTCCATGGTCAACAGTGAACACGCGATTATGTGTGTTAGATAATGGAGTCATTGAGGGTACACTATTGTCAGTCAATTTAGATCTCATCAACGTTGCGGCTTTCAAGCCGATCATGCTGTTTTTAGTGGATACCGGCAATTTATGACACATTTATATCATGCTTACATGTACCTAGTCATCAAATTGATGATGTTGACTAATAAAGTTACTGTTCAGTAAAATGTTATTTGTCTCTACTGACAAAACGTGCATATTTCATTTAAATCAAACCGATTATTCAGGCTATAGAGCGTATATTGAGTGTAGCTCTGGTGTGGCAACTCTACCGCTAAATAGAATGCCATTGTTCGATAGATCAATTCAATGGAATACGTTGCAATTAACACTCTCATATATCAGATGGATGAGCTGTGACACTGAACAATCTTATCACTATCGCGGCTCAGTATAACAATTAGTCTATAATAGATCAATCGACGCCTTTTCTATTGAGTGCATGGATTTATTGGTTGATAGCTGTCAATGATTAAATCTATTTAGTTTCAACTTTGAAATGAAAAAACCTTGGAGTGTTAGCTTTATACCTACGAACAGATGGGAGTTTTATTCAGTGTGAAAAATCACTGACTGGATATACCTACCATAATCTTTTATTTACTATTTTTGCTGCACTAAATCATAATCAACAATGTCTTTATAACTGCGGAACAGCTTTAGCCGATCTTAGGGCACCGTGATCAAAGACTTCAAATATTTACACCCTTAATAGCACCCCATACACCATGACATTTATTCCCCTCATTCTTTCCTTTAAAAATATTAAAGGGTTGATAAACATCTTATCACCCACTAACCGAAAATGTTTTCGCATCATTTTTCCTCTCACTTTTTCTTCTCGAACAGTCATTTTCTACTTTGCTGTGGGATTCGACATTCCCACAGAAAAGAACGCTGGTGTATTGGTACCAGTTTTGTCGGGTACCAAAATCCATAACTTTGTCATGATTTAGAATGAAATAGAATGGACATGGTAGAAGATACAACGCTGATCAAACTATGACAAAGTTGCGCATTTTGGTGCTCGATTCCGGACATGCATATCCAGAAAAAAAACATCTAGTGCAAGGTATCCTGGTAGCATAGTGCACACGAATCTACACTTTCCTACACCTCACTCTCAGTGTGAATTTGATTGAAATTTTTTGTATGTCTTCTAGACTAGAATATCAGCACTAAATGTACTAATTTGGTAAATTTCTTTCACACTGGTAGCCATAAGTTACACCATCAACCCGCATTACACTATCTTACACCGAGATTACCTACAAATTTTGAAAATCTGGATTTTTCCACACAAATGATGTACTCTTTTTGTAACTCGCTTAGAGGCACCACTTTCGAGAAAAACGCACTTGAAAATCTTCTTACACACTGATTTTAGTGAGAAATGTCGTGTGCATCTGGCTAGGCTATCACAGGTAAACCCGTGCGTTCGCTGAGATTTTCGGTATATGCAATTTTGTTTGTAAAATGATTTTCAAATGCATTTTTCTCAAAAATGGTGCGTCCCAGCGGGGTAGAGTACTTTATCTATGTAAAAAACTCTTTATTTTGAAATTGTGCTGGCAAAACTACTATAAATCAACAACCAAAAAATTTAGAGCAAACATTTTTCGACATTCTCAGATTGATTATCTATACTGGAATCAGTTGAAAATTGAAAAAAAAATGAAAATTTTCATAAAAATTCAAGTGAATTTCTTTATTTTTTTTTTCAAATTTGACAAATTCTAGTACAGTCAATCACTCTGAGAGTGGCAAAAAAAAATTCAATGCCAACAATAACAACAACTGGTGTCTCGCCGTGGTATTTTAGTATATCATTCCAATAACCTGTAAAACAAAAAACTATTTTTCTCGAAAACGGTCAGTTTCATCGGAACAAAAGAAGAGCACCTTTTTCGATGAGAAAAGGTCTGAGTATTTGAAAAAGTAGTTTTAAGCTATGTTCGGTAACACCGGTCAAAAATTGGACCCAAAAAGTTTAGTGGCCAGTCCGTTCCTGGTTCCCCCTACAATTTCAAATATTGAATTTACCATGGTTTTATGAGTCTTGCTTTGATGAAATTTTAGTATTTTGTGTAGGCCATACAAAATACTAAAATTTCATCAAATTTTACAAGCCGGTTCAAAAGTTAGAGCTAAAGCTAAAATCGATAGGTACGTGTTTAGGGCTGTGTATCTCCGTTAGGAGGCGCTTTAGAGGGAAAAGTTTTATGACAAACTGGGGTTATTTTGACCTTCCCCATATACGCTGCCATATACTTACCGGACACCCTGTATAATATAGAACGAACAATCACTTGCGCAGAAGAGCATATAAAAAGCGGCTACCATAAGGCCGGGTTTCATTGGCTCTGGAGGGTAAACTTGTCACCTTTGTAGGTACGTTTTTTCAATTTTTTTTTAAGGTTTTTTAAAAATTTGTTTTTTTGTAACAGGTTTATATCATAGAGAATCTACTAAAATAAACTTAAAATACCCTTAAAAATGAAATAGACCTGATGCCAAAATCACCCTCCACGGCCAAAGTAACCCAGAATCACCGGTATTTAATAAAAAAAAATCATTTTATTTTGGTCACAAAACCTAAATTACGTTCAAGGTCATATACAGGGTGATCCACCATAATGTGACCCTCTTCAACTTTTCACACGCTTTATATTAGCTTCACTTGAATGTTATATGGATTAAGTTTGTATGTAACTAAATCTTGGGCTTCGATTTTCACTCACATTACATGCCCAGGTTGATTCGGAACTCTGTACACTTTGTCAAAAACCTATGAAAATACATTAATTTTGATTAAAAAAGAAGCTAAAAAGAACATTAATTTTTAATTCAAGAAAATCGTGTTTTTGTTGATTTATCTGACGTTTGGCTTGTTTGACATGTTCTGGTGAAAGATTGGTTGACGGACGGGGAGGTAATTCTTAAAAAGTCCGTCTGATGTGCAACCAAGTGTGCAACGTTGCCAAGGTAATCTTTTTTTTACAGGGTGTCCACCCTTAAAATTATTTTTGTTCATTGACCAATCTTCAATATTTTTTGTTCGTTTGATAGGTCTCGACAAACACTCTCTTAGCATATGCCAAATTGGTTCCAGGGCGTACTTATGGGTAATTGTGAGAATTCAAAGGGGGTCAAATTTCAGAAAATGACATAAGGGCATTTTTTAGAGAAAAATTGACAACGGAATCTTAATCAGAATCACCAAAAATCCCACTGTACAAATTTTCAACTCTCCAATCTACGAGGTATCCCAATAAAATCGGCCTAAGTTTTATCAAAATCGATAATTGAATCCCATTGTCGGCCTAATACAGGGTTCAGGTATCGATCATTTTTTGTCTAAAACACTCATTCAGGGATTTGATTAACATCTTTATTGTAAATTAAAACCAACAGGAAGACTCAACAAGCAGTGTAAGCAATAAATTAACAAAATAACAACAAAAAAACAACCAACACAGTAACATTTCTTTTTTGAAAAGGTGTAGGGACAGGTGGGTTTTTTGTCATGCTGATTAAAATTCCGTTGTCAATTTGTCCCAAAATGCCCTAATATAATTTTCTGAAATTTGATCTTCTTTGAACCTTTACAATTACCCATAAGTACGCCCCTGGAACCAATTTAGCATAAAATGGCAAACAAAAAAAATTGAAAATCGGTTAAAAACAAAAGTTTTACAGGTGGACACCCTGTAGAACTCGATTCAATTATTGTTATAACTATTTACTAATTTCTATTTCAAAATGCAGAGTTATTGTATAGATGTATTACAAAGCAACCCACGCTACCAAAATGACATTAGTTTGTTCGTTAATACTTTTATCCTTAAATTAGAAATTATTTTTCACTCTCTATTTCGAAAGCGTGTTTTTTGTTTTTTTTTAAACCATAATTTGTTTTGTTCCAAGTGCACCGAAGATTTGAGGGTATGGTTATGTTGGTTCTCAAAAACACTTTTTTTCCACTTCTACAAAAAAATTAAAAACTCATCATTCAAGGAGATTTCTTTTCAATGAATCATATAATATTTGAATTTATTTTTTGATTCTTTGTAAAATTCTAAGCATAATCAATGAATGTAAATTACCATATACCCAAGGAACATTTCCAGTTTTATCATAGTTTGTAAAGCCTATTTCATAATACACCTTCAAAACCAGTTTGTTATAATGACATTATATTAACGATACAACCTCCTCACAACCCCAAGGGCCCAGTCTTAAGAAGGCTGTTACGGCTTCTTTTAAAGCTTGTTATAAAACCTTAGTTAACCATTTATAGTAAACCATAAAGCACTCATAAAATCTCACATATTTCTTCAAATACAAAATAGTTTTTGCTAATTTGGTATGTCTTTCTCTTGATCTTGAGGTTTTTGGGAGTGATTTTTTTTATGCGGACTCTATCGTTGTATTTTGACAGTTATTGTAAAATTCCATCATGGAAATTTATATTTGGATATCTTTGTCTCAGGACTAGCTACATAATATCAAATATAAACTACCATCATGCGATGCAAGTACCAACGAATGAGAATTAACTGATTAATGTATATAAAATATTCACACAAAACACTGGCGCCTCAAAAATATTGAGTTTGAACAAACATTTATATATTTTTGAGGCATTATGGTGAAATTGAAAAAAGAACAAAATAATTTTTTGTGCAAGAATGAATAAAAATGGAAGGTACCTAACTATTGTCTGAAAAATACGATAGTCTTGGAAAAGTTAATTCAATGGGTCCTTGATTTTTTTCTGATTATTTTAATTACTGGCGAATGTCTGATACCGAGAAAAATATGGTCGTCATGCTTTTGAAGTCAACTGTTCCTTTTTTAAATCTCGTTAAAACGCTTAAGCTTCAAGAACATTCTGTATAGACATTGAATATGCCTCTAGTACAACAGCTCCTTTCATAAGTATTCATAGAACAATAAGGTTTCAAGTTTGACCTAGAATTGTCTCATGATAGGCCCTTTCTACTTTATGGAACACATGATGTGGTCAAGTGGCTGTGAAAACAAAAACAAGAGCAATTTCATTAGTTCCAGTGTTATTTTTTTGATTCTTGTGTTGATTATTTCATGACGTAGATTTTTGGAAAAGTCTTTTCTTACATTAACCGTTTCATCCTAAGCCATCTGATGCCCTGTGATAAACTTTCACTTGTTATAGGTAGTGATCGTCACAAAAGATTTCGAAACTAGAAGAAATACGGAAAATGCTTGAAATCAGATACTTATCAACCCGCTTCCTCAAATATTATTTTTACAAAACTGATAATCTTCAATTAGATGCAGATTCCAGCTCAGATCGTTTAAAGGAGAAAAACTTTGATTCGAACCTTATTTCAAGAAAGTTAAATCTTTATTTATTCTTATATCCAGACGACGCTGTATTTCAAGAACGTGGTTGATTTACAACGTATAAAAAAACGAGCTGACTGAGAGGTGTCATCCTTGGTACAGACTCTTAATACCCCTGAGAATCGTAAATCCACTGCGTGCCTCAGCGGACGCTCATCAAGATGTCCGGTGGGATGAAAAGTCACTGACAGGTTTGCGGCGAAAAAGATAATTCACGTCTCTTTCCAATTTGCGAGGCTTTCCTTAATTTTTGTCAGGAAGAAACAGAAATGAAAGAAATTTGTCATCGTCAATGCCTGCAGGAATCTTGAGATCGCCTTTTCATAGTAAGTAATAAATGCGGTCATAGCATTCCAACGTGAAATCTAGACAGTTGAAGAGACTATAGATATTGCATGGATACAATTTCAAATTTCCTTTGTAAGTGCAATAGCCGGAATACCGAACAACACCGTGCTATCGTGTATGATGTATGGTTGATCTCTCGCCTTGATTCAATTTCGAGAATCCCATCTCAGCTGCGACAGATACTCCAAAATAGAATGCAGCTGGTGTGAAATATTAGTCCCGCTGCGTGCTGCTTTGTGTCTACCTTATGGAATTTCCAGCACTCTGGATGTGTTTGACGATGACTGGAAAATTGGTAACAAATGGGAAAAACCCATCAAGTTAATTTTATAAGAAGGTTTAGTTCAAACTTCATAAATACAATGAGACCAGTTATATAAACTTCGTCTAGCAAATCGCTTAATTTGAAACGCCGAAACATCCCCCAGAGACAAAAGCGAGCAATTTGGGGGCTGCTTAAAATGCGCAAACATGTAGGTTTTGCAGCAGCAGCGTTCGCAGTTCGAAAGTTACAAGTTGGGAACATATTTGTCGATCTAATAGGACTTTTCGAACTTTAATTGCGCCTGGTAATTACAGAGCGCTGTTCGCTCATATTCATATTCGTGTTATGCGGATCTGATTCACATACTTAATAATGGAGTTGTGCTGATGCTTGAATCTATCGAGAAAATCGTAATATTGCTGGAATATTTGGCAGATATCACGTTAAATTCTTTGACATACCTATAGTCAAATTAATTTCTATGGAATATAGCATTTGAATAGTCCATGGCTGTTAATCAGAGGACTATGATTCCCCAAATATGAAAGTTTTTGAGAGATTTTGCCATATGGAGCCGTATACTATAGTGACATGTAACTAAGAAGGAATGGGATGCATCAGTATAACATGTGCAGTACGGACCACACCATCTATAGGTGTGGAAGTGGTCTTGGAACTATCACCACTATCAGTAGAGAGCTTTGAAATCATCAGGACAGCATATCGCCTGAACTGTTTGGGACATCTGAAACTGAGAAGCAAGGGACACCCTGAACTCTGGGAGTGCTGCTCATGCACTCTGAGTAAATGACTCCAATCCTATACGCTGTCAGCTCTACTGAGCTGATTATTTCCAGAACAGGGCATAAGTTCGATCAGAATAGACCAGCCCACATACTAGATGAGTTGTGGTGGTTCACTGATGGTTTTAACCATAAGCCATGCACAGGTGCAGAGTGCAAGGGTGAGAGGAGTAGTAAGATGGTCTTTTTGCTCGGAAAACATGCCACGATCCTTCGTGGCGCAATCTACGCTATAACAGAATGTGAGTATCATATTAAGGACTGTTGTGAGAAACGTAGTGAACACCAATGCAGTCCTCCAATGCAAAGAGTGCCGTGTGGGGTTGCTAGTCCTCCATCTGGCGCCTCTCCAGGAAGTGGATAGGGGAATGGGTGCTACCGGGAAAATGAAATACCCGGGGTGGATCAAAACTAAAAAAGCGCCGAATGTATGATGAGCAGACACCTCCTCCTGGTCAACAGTTCAGGGTGGAAGAATCAACAGCAGTGAGGGCAATCTCTTGCCCTTGAGACGAGAAATCGTCCCTTAACGCGGAAGAGCCATTAATTGGTCAACGGAAGGGGGGTACAGAAGGTAAAGGGAACCCACTGAATTTAGAGATCTTCACGCATATTCCCATGATATTCATCCGATCAACTCTTATCATGTTGGAACTTAAATACAAATGGCATCTAGTCTCGGGCAGACCTTAAGTGGAGTGAGCGAAGTCCGCTGGTTTGGCAATGGAATGATGAGATCAAAAGGTAAAGTACTATACTACTCAGGTATCAGAATGCCAAACGAGACCATCAGCATGGCGTTGGCATCGTTATGGATGAAAACATACAAAAGTCAGAAAAGAACTTCATCCCACTTTCTGAAAGAGCACTCCTAATTTATCTGTTTGGTAGACCATCAATATTATACAGGCTTATGCCCCAACGGCAGAAAAATCAGAAGAACTTGAAAGTGTCCTAAGACTTACAAAAACGAACGAAATCAATATAAATTTGGGAGATCCCAATGATAGAGTTGGTTATGGTAGAATGTGATCAGTGGTTGGTGATTACGGCTTAGGTGAAAGAAACGAAAAAAGGAAACATGGAGATAATACATCACTGGTCTTCTCCAGGGAAATGAAATAACAACGCTATCAGGACCAAGTATATTCAAGAGTGATAATAATTATCCATAACTCTAATGGAAAAATGCTCCATTCTCTGATGATATGTACTCAAAAACGTTTCATTTGCTTAGCGAACAAAACCTTGATATCTTTGTCTGACTCTTCAACAATATTTATGACAGTGGACAAATTCCCAAGGACTGGCTCCGTTCTACATTTGTCACACTTCCGAAATCAAACAACGCAACCATATGTGAAGACTATCAACTCATTAGCCTAATGAGTCATTTCTTTAAATTTGTTTTTTGATTTCTACACACGAGACTATAATATAGGAGGTGCGAGAAAGTGAGTGGTACTGGTCAATTTGGATTTAAGAGCGGTTTCGGAGCAAGAGAAGCCATATTCAGTCTCCAAACATCAGTGCAGAATTGCCAGGATCAGAGAAAGGACGTCTTTTTGAGCTTTATCGACTACGAGAAAGCATTTGACATTCTGAAGCACTACTCATATCATATCTTGGGGACTTGGGACGGTATGGAAAGGACATCAGACTCATAGGTTATTTATACTGGAATCAAAGAGCGGAAATCCGAATTCAAAATGCAGGAGCAACTGAGAAGCGTCCGCCAAGGGTGCATCTTGCCTCCGATGTTGTTTAACTTGTATATGGAAAGGGTTTTCACCGAGTCAGTCTCCGACAGTTTCATGGGCATTAAGGTGAACGGAATTCCCATCAACAATATTTGGCATGCGGATGATACCGTAATATTAACGGATAGTACTGATAATCTACAAACTCTACTAGATAGGTCAATGAAGAAAGTCAAAGATTGGGTCTGAAAATTAACATCCGTAAAACCTAATGTATGGCCATTAGTAGGAACAATACTCATAATACCAGAATATCCATAAATGAAAGAGCATTAAACAAGTCACTCAATTTGAATACTTGGGATGCATGATCAAACCAGAATGGGACTTAGATAAGGAAATAAAATGCAGAATCGAGCAAGCTCGAACAATGTTCTCAAGACTTAAGAAATTTTTTAGAGGCAAAACCTCAATCTCAGATATGGGATGGTAAAGTGCTACGTCTACGAGTCGAGGGTAGACTGTGAACTTTTCGAAAACATCAAATGAAGAAAAACTGGCTACCTTGGTACGCAGTAGTACGCGAAAAACGTTATCATTGCCAAAGTCTTATTCTCCAGGGTAAAATAGAGGGAGGAAAGAGAGGAATAGGTAGAAGAAAACTATCCTGGCTACGAGACATACGACAATTGGCAGGAATACGGGACTTCCAGGCTCTATACAAAATGCTACAAACAATGGAATCATATGATGAGAGAATCAATGGACGCCTCCGCAGAAATCTGCATGGCACTTAAAAAAGAAGAAGAGATATCGTTTGAATACAAGCTGTGGAAAATAAATCACCAGTATTGAACTGAACTAAGTCGTACCCATTTACCAAAATGGCATATTTTCAGCATCACAACTACTGCCTCGCTCACAGAAGGGGATTAATAAAAGTTACCCCTCCTATTTTTGTTCATTCTATAAATGTGAGAAAAACTCTTCTATACAGGGCTTTTCACTTAAAAAGTTTTAAGTGAAAAGCCCTGTATATGAAAAAAATATATTGTGAAACTGTACAATAACAGTTTCGCGACGTCAAAAAATTCGCTTGTCAAATAAAATACAAGGAATAGGATCAGAAACTAGAGTTCCACAAGAAAAGTTTTGCTTTGCCAAACAACTCACAAAAGAAATGTCATAACTCGTTGAACCAACTTATGAAGTTTTGAGTAGGTACTCAGTTACTCAAAAGAAATCTAGCCGAAATGCATTTTGGTGAAATGGGTTGACTAGAAATACAATGCAGCTGTACTAGAGCATCCATGAGAATACTGAAAATCAAACTGAATATCGCTAAAATTATCCACTCAACAACATTCACATTACTGCTGAACAAGATATCATTACAATAATAGTAAGGAACAGTGTCATATTGATGATTGTGCTGGAATTGAATGAAATAATAGTATATCATTCAAAGAGTTTGCGCTTCGAGCCGTAGGCGACTAGCGTAATAATCTGAGTGAGTAATATCCATTTCCCGCGAGTAGAATACTTTTTCTATGATTATTTAATAATTGAAGCGAACTATGCACCATTCAATTTCATTTGCACGGCACTTTTTGTTTCGAAATGATGTATTTGGATTTTCTGATTGCTCTTAAACAGTGGAGTAATGACATTAGATGTTTTTCATTGGTTGGAAACAATTGAGTGATGAAAAAAAGTCCCTGGTTCACTGGTATGAGTGACGAGTCACATTAACCAATAGAAAGTGAATGTATAATACATTTACTATTTAGGGGGTAGTCATAGAAAAAGTCTTTTTTATTATTTATTATTTTGTATTATACAACCAGTTTCTATTGGTAAATGTAACTCGTTACTCATTCCAGTGACTTTTTATCCATAACTCATTTGTCCACTACCAATGAAAAATAACTAATCTTATTACTCGACTGTTAAAGAGCCAATAAGAAAATTCGATAAGTTGTCAACATACGTCAACCTTGAAATCCATCATTTTGAAACAGCTCATTTGACGGTCCATACCTTCTTTTTTATGGTCATTGTGTTAACAACCTAACCTCACTTTATCCTAAAGTACAGTAGAGCTGTTGTCAAAAGGTGCCGTGCAAATGAAATTAAATATTGCGTGGTTCGCTTCAATCATTAAATACTCATAGAAAAAGTATAGTAGGTGTGTTTTTGCTATGCTATACTAGTGCACACTTCTTTACACTTTTCTACACTGCAACACCCAGTGTGGCTTTGTTTGTGAAATGTTTGTCTGTTTTTTAGAATAGGTTATCTTTACTAAACGTACTAACGCGTTTGGTGAATTCCCTTTACACTGGTATCTATTAGTTTCGAAAATCAATCCAGCATTACACTATCCTACACCGAAATAACAAACACACCTATAGTATTCTACTCGCGGGAAATGGCTATTACTCACTCAGATGATCACGCTACGAGCCGTACAAACTTCATTCTCGTGGGTAATAGTCACCACACGTTGAATGATATGCTATTAATGTCTTAGAAGTTTCCATTTTGCAACTCTGTACAATTATATGTCGGCTTGATAATTAGTTAGATATTCAAAGTTTCACACTCATAAAATGATTATACTGCTATTATTCATAGCCAGGAACAATAAAAATGTAAACCACTCTAAAAACTATGTGTCACCAAGTCAATTGGGCTAATCCACTTGTATCGTTTCAATTTTTATTCAAAGGGTTTTTAGCATAAAAATGGGATTTTTATACTGGCACTGTCGATTCGTTCTGCATATTTTGCAATGTAATTGCACGCGTTTCAGCGAACAGAACGTCGATTATTTGAAACCCGCCCACCTGACAAATGGGTAATTTAGCTAGCGACCCGGAGACCTGGAGTGGAAACTTGGAAAAAGAAAACTCGTGCACCTGACCGGAAAAAAGCAATAATTATTATTCTCATTATTTTGCTTGTTTTAATTTACTACCTCTCCAAAAAGACTTCTGGGATAAGAGTAAAAAAAAATACTGAATATCCTGTAATGCAATTCAAATTCTATGAACTAAACGATATTATTTCCGCTTCGATGCGAACATTGTCACAACAAAGGTGTTCATACGATTCGTGCACCAAGTCCACTGTCCAAAGTCCCATATTGTTTAGCGCTATTTAAAAGTCGTTGCCGAGGATTTCGCCTGAAAGGCTTTTGTTATATGGAAAGCCTTCTTTAGCTTCGGAACTAGAAAATACATCTCACTATTTCGCCGCTCAGAGGAGGGATTCGAGTGTAATCTCACCGTCGAGCGATGAATGTAAAAACGGATTTTCCCGATCCAACATGAAGATTAACTTTGTTTTGAGTTCTATATTATAAAAAGAGGATTTTGATAGAATTAGTTTTCTATTTCCCTATTACTATTATTGAGTGATTGTTATTTGCAACATGACAACGTTGAAATAATTAAAGAAAGCAATCGTGAAATTATACACAAAGTGTGGTGATATACCGTTTTCCAATGTTCTCGGGTATGAACATGCTTATTTTTCTAGTCATTCTACATATTATTATGTTCCAAGATCTGAAGTGATCTTTCAAGTGATGTTTTTTTCTCTTTTGAGTATCAAACATTCTTTGTTTCACCTTTAATCATTTCAATCATTCTGATGTGGGATTTCGTGTCTTCAAGTTGCTGCCTTTTTTGAATTATTTTTGTAAAACTTTTTACTAGTGCTTTAGTCTTATCCTATGTCCTATGCTATATTGAGTGGCATTGTATCCGCCTTTTTTTACATTGGATCAATGTCGCTTCTTGTAACGAAATTATACAATCTTTTTTCACCGTGTTTCCATTTCATTCCTCTACTTTGTTTATCTAATGACATAATGTTTCTCTTCTAAAGACCGTTCTATTATTTACCGTATCTTGAACTACCGTTTTAAAACAAGTAATAATTCTATTCTGCTGCGCGCCAAACTCAGGTATCAACGCAAATTCCTACCAAGCCCCACTCAAGGGAGGGGAAAGAACAACTGGTTCAACCTGAGAACCGTTTTGGGATCGAGAGCACTTGACCGTCAGCGAGATCCCGTACAAGTTCAGCCAAATCCCCGTTTTGATCCGTACCGCAGTTCCCGACTTTTTATCCGATTCATTTCATTCATAAGCGTCAAGGGTGTTTTATGCTTTGTCTTTCACTTTCGTATAGGTCTAGTTTAAAAAATGTACCGACGTTCCAAACCGACAGGACAAACCCGCTTTCTTTCAGGATAAAGCAACGGGAATACAGTCCCCTCAGATAATTTACCAACACACTTCCCTCTTGTTATGGCGTCTGAGAGGATTATTTCCACCGCAAAATTCGAGAGGAAAGATTTGAGAGGAAAGATGAAGAGGAAAGATTTTGAGAGGAGAGAGGAAATAATGTCGGTATTGAATGATGGTCTGTGGGCCTATTCAGTTGTCCTTTTCAGAGCGCCACTTTTAACCATCACTGAACGCCTGGATTCTTTTCTCTTCTGTCTAAATGCTACCCAATAGGTGCGTGGGCCCCCTACCACATAAATCCTGACGGTAGCGCCCGAGTTTTTCAACCTTGAAACACCCGAAGCGCGTCACATGCTTTTCATCTTACTCTAAGAGAGCTTATTGATTTTCTAACATGAGTGATTTTTATTAATCATATTATATTTCAAAATATTGCACTGTTTGGATGTGTTTTATTTTGTCCACGTTTGTTGAGATGTTTTTGAATTTAAGCGAGCTTCATATGGTTTTCATGATCATTTGTCGTAGTTTTCATAACTGATAAATACCGAAGCTTCGATTTTTTGATGAGAAAAATGAACACAACGATATTTCAACAAGGTTTTGTTGATCAATACCGTACATTTGAACGAATAATACAGGCTATTGGTATTGGTATTGGTATGGTTGGAGGGGCAAACCACTGCCCGGCGAGTAGGCCTTGAAGGCCCTTTACGCAAACCCCAGGACCATTGCAGTTCTAACTAAGTTGATGATGGAGAAAATCACCTAGTTATATATTGAACTAGCAGGACCAATTAATTTAGGCTAACTATTAAACTTTTCGACTGTCAGTTATTGATTATACTGCAGTCTACTCAGTAGCGTTAGCCAGTGAGAGTGCCACTAAATACAGAACAGAAAATAATTTCTGCCCACCGCGGGGCTCGAACCCACGTCAATCAGAACTAACGGTCTCTCAAGCCGGCGTGTTACACGCTCGGATAATACAGGCTATAAATAATAATAATTTTGATATAGCACACTATGGGTCGGAGATGCCTCTTACGCAAGATACAGGGTGTACCAATTCTACGCCACTGGTTGAAACTTTTACATTTGAAGTGTCTCTTTTAGGTAGACACCTATAATACATGTTCGAAACGATGCCTTCAACTGTTGAAAAACTTTTAAAGAATATCTTTAATTTTTCAAAAACTTCAACACCCTGTATCTTGCGAAAGAGGCAGTTCCGACCCATAGTGTGCTATATCAAAATTATTATTTCGACGTCCCTCATCATTCCCCGGAAGCATGACCCACCCACAAAAATCACCCAGTATACAGTGTGTCCCGATATTCAACCGACATCGGTTGAGGGGTAATAGATAATAGACCTTGCATTTTTATGAAACTTGAGATGGGGACTACTAGTGATATCGATATCTTGAATGAATTTGGATTTCTCGTCATAAAAAATCCCCTATGCGTAATTTCGTATAGCTGTGACGTCTTGATGAGGAATGATTGACAAAAATCAAAATGAAAAATAAAAGTTTGACACCCTGTATTTTGAAAACTAAGCACTTTAAGGCTGTATGTCCCCATCTCAAGTTTCATAAAAATGCAAGGTCTGTCACCTCTCAAGCGTTGTCGGTTGAATATCTGGATACCCTGTATAAATTTTATCAATTTTCAATTGATCATATTTCCACATTTCCTATAAATATTTCAACAAAACCAAAAACTTCAGAAAGGCGTACATAGAGCTGAAGTCACCCGGGTCTTATGCAAATGTAGCCATAATTATCATTAGCTCAGACAAGTGTTTCAAAGTTTATGGCTTGTGTCAGGGAGGTCACTGGGAAAGCGGCAGTTGGGTCCTACTCCAATGAATTTACGTCCGGATTTTCGTTTTCCAACTTGAGACTTGGAACCCAATTTATTCAGAAACTTCGAGCCCATTTGGTAAATATACTTGGTGTTAGTGTGGACAAAATTAATATGGGGATCTGTTTTGTGTATTTGAACAATGATGTTTTTTATTGTTTACTTGAAAACAGTTCCCAAGTTTTATGTGTATGAAGAAATTCCATGGTTACGACAGAGAACCAGACTTAAATTCAAAATTCTATCAGAGTATGTTTTTACATTTCCAATAAGTTACCAGATAGCTGAGTTACGAGGGTTGTCCAGAAATGTAACTTTTTCAAAATCACCCTGTAGCCCAAAAACTAAAAGGCTTATGGCATTTTAGTTTATGGCATCTTTCGTTTTACACAAACAAACAATGTACGATACACAGCCGTTAAATGTCATTAAACTACTCGTTCCCGGAATCGGTTCCTTCGTTGCCTCGTCCATCGACATCTTGACTCGTAATTAAATAACTCATTTACCGTCTTCGTAGCGTAAATAATTATATCAATATTTTGTAGACCGTCATATAACGTAAAACATTATACTCGTATAAAGTTTTTTAATATTAATTTCATAGACATCCATAACACACTTATAAACACGAAAAAGGACCACTTTATAAAATATTTTTGTCGTATTAAAATGTTCATAATGGTTCTAGGTAACAACTATAAAGCTACTTTAATGCTGCTTAAGAGCAACAACTATAAAGCTACTTTAATGCTGCTTAAGAGCACTAAAAAGTAATGCTGCTTAAGAGCACTAAAAAGAGTGGTTATAAATTTGTTCCAAATTACATATTTATAAAAAAGTTACAAAAATATTTTGTTGTTGTCATATTTGCGGTGTTTACACTGCAATTTTGTGTATATTTTATAGTGATGTAAACATAGTTACATTTTAAAGAATATTATTACTTGTTTTTGACAGAGCAGAATAAATCAGAATTGTTGCAAAAATATATCAACTGCAAAAGACGAAAATGAATAAACTCCTAACATATCCTCCTACTATTGGACAAGTAGCATTGCGGAGTATTAAAAATTCAAGCATGATAATATGTTGATTTGACATGCTAATTTGATTTTACTGTTAATATGGGTACATTATCAACCAAATTCATGCGCCTGCATTTTAAGGAAATTTAAGACTTTTAATCCAGATATTTTAAATTTCATAACCTCAAGATCTTAATTTTAAACACAAACTACTCTATTAAATATAATTTGTCTGATATTTCCAATGTGTTTCTTATAATGACGTTTCCATTATGATATTTTCTTAATCAATATTTGCTTTTCTTTCCCAAACTTAAAAAAAGCCGACCAAGTTCGCCTGCCAAACATGACGAACGATAAATAATATATAATATTTTTTGCAATAAGCACAGTGGTAAGGGCAATGTGTTTCGAACAAATCAAATCTACCAACTGGTGGTTTTTAAGCTTCAAATCCTGGTCCTTTAAAAATTCATATAAATACAAGGTTGTCAAATTTGTAAAGTAGGTAGATAACTAGGTATGTCGAATTCGTTGCAAAATTAGAAAAACCTCCGAAAGATTGTTGTTTCATTCGAAAAAATAATGTTGATTGTCGCGTAACTATTTTTAGGCAAGACATACTGTAAGACAATGTTGCTACTTTGTGTTAATTTTTATTTTGTAAGTCTTTTATTGGTTTTATAGTGTTGTCTTGTACGTTCGAAATCAAGTATTTTATAAAACATTTTTATGAGAATAGATATTTTCTTCAGTTAATTAAGACTTAAATACGTTTGCGACTTACCGGTTTTATTAAAGATGGCTATATATGATGATATAATATCTCAATAAAAAAAGTTGGTAATCATCTAATATGTACTCTATAAAACCTTAATAAACCAATAACACAACAAATTAGACTTGAGAGTAATTCCTTTTATAAAATTGGTGCTATAATATGCTATAACAATTCAATCTCTTACGTTTTGTAAAATGCTTATTTAATGCTCTTCTTGAGAGTTTTATTACTTGATTAAAACACTTTTTGTTTCTGAGAGTATTTTGTTCCAACTACCGTCACCAAATGATAAAGTTGTGTATTGAAGGACCCTAATCATATCAGTTATTCTTGTGACATGTTATATAGCAGGTTCGGGAACGTGAAATGAAACTCCACTTTTTCACAGAATGGAGACGTTTCGAACTTTTATGAAGCTCTTTCTCAAGGCTGAATTAATGAATTGATAAAGAAATCAATTGAAGTTCGAAACTTAGGCATTTTGTCAAAAAGTGGAGATCGTTTTCACGGTACCTAACCCGCTATAAGATCTCACAAGAATTGATATCTTCGGGACGCGAAACTTATCAGTCATAATTTTAGATTATTAAACACATTGATGGTACTTGAACCATGAACAGTCGTCGGACATGATAATTGAAATCTTCAAAAGTCATAATAATTTGTTCTACACAGACCTCAATATCACGTTAACTCAAATGTTTGTGTTAATGTAAAAAGCGGATCGGAAAAAATTGAGCCTAACCCACAAATCTGAGAGAAAAGACTAAAATTTGTTCGAATCTTGATTTTATGTTCAGAGGCGTTTTTCAGAATTATCCAGCTGCATTCTTCAATGATTAGTTCTTGTAGATGTCACTAAGATTGGCAACATCAGTTCTCAAATTGATATTTTCTGTAATCTGTATTATTCTGTATGTAAATCGTCATTTCACTTATACATTGCTTCCCATAGTTTGTGTTTTTGTCAAGAATTTTGATGCCATTGAAATTAAAACTATTTGCTAAACGTGTTTTTCCTGCTTTATTTTTATATTTTTCTTGTCAATCACACTGGTGCTATTTAATTCGATTGCTCAATCTTGGTTTGGTTTGACAAAAATGCCGTTTTCCACAGGTATACAAGGTAGTGGTGTACATCAGAAACGGATTCATGATTTAAGATCCAGATCAGATCCGCATCTGATCTAATGTGAGCAATACGTGTCGCTCCTGATATACCTAAGACTCGGATCCTGGATCCGGATCAGAGATTCGAGACCCGGATTACGCCTACTTGCTTGTTCCATGTTTAAAACCTGAATACTCTCCCTCTACTCACAATACCTCTTTCGAGATAGAACAGATTTTTCATTTTGAAAATGTTCCGAGTGATTTGTTATGGAATTGGGTATTGTGAAAGAAGTAAACTTGTTGGTGGCGTAATTGCCAATCAGCCAGAAAATTGTGTTGCTTCATTGGTTGTGAATGCTACAATAAACTTGAAAGGCGAGAGCGGAAAGTGGTGTCTAATTATGTTTTTGTGCGGATCTCGAATCTATATCTGAGATCCGGGATCCAGATCTTTCATGTTAATCCGGGTCATGTTCTTTTTCTCAAGGATCGCTGATTCGACAAATTTGCTGATCCGTATAGCACTAGTAGAATTTGTGAAACTACATCTAAAGATACTAAGACATAGTCTGCTGATATATATTAAATAGATCAAGAACGATAACAACAAAAAAAAATGTTCATGAATGCAAAATCTACAAGGAAGTGCTTTCCATATTTGCAAAAATTCATGAAAACCGTTCGACTCTACCCTCTGTGCATAATACTAAAACACAAAAAAAAATATGATTAATTGCTGGACGAAATAAGAACCAACCCGCGCATGTCGTCACCGCGACCCTGAAGTGAGGTTAGATGTAAAACATCAATAACGTAACCTAGTAACCATTCGCTGGTCGAAATTTGAACTGGCTCACTAAAGACGTCCCCGCGTAACATTGATTGTACAGGGTGTCCCAACGATAGAGTAAAGTAGGTTTTATCATATAGGATATGAAAAATATCAATATCAATATGCGTCCCAGGTTAGGGGTGTAAATAGCGCACATTCTGAAAATATTTGGAAACATACAGGGTGCGTCACAAAAGTATGGCACGAAAAAGTATGATTTTTTTAAATGGAACCTCCTGTATATTAATTGATATTTCAATTATTTCTTCAATTTGGAACAAAAATTGTGATACAACTAATGTTCCTAAATTCAACCGTTATCGAGATATCGCGTTTTAAAAATGGCATTTTTGCAACTTTGACATGCTATAAAACTCAAACTATTCAAGTTAGAGGAAAATGGTTTGCACTTTCCTATCTTAACTTTTCAAGAGCTCTTCTGTCATTTGGATAGAAGGTAACGTCAACTGTCAACTTTTTCGGCACATTTTGACATTTTTTCACAATAATGGATTTAATCTCCTTGAATAGCTCTTGAAAAGTTAAGATAGGAAAGTGCAATCCATTTTTCTCTAACTTGAATAGTTTGAGTTTTATAGCATGTCAAAGTTGCAAAAATGCCATTTTTAAAACGCGATATCTCGATAACGGTTGAATTTAGGACCATTAGTTGTATCACAATTTTTGTTCCAAATTGAAAAAAGAATTGAAATATCAATTAATATACAGGGGGTTCCATTTAAAAAAATCATACTTTTTCGTGTCATACTTTTGTGACGCACCCTGTATGTTTCCAAATATTTTCAGAATGTGCGCTATTTACACCCCTAACCTGTGACGCATATTGATATTGATATTTTTCATATCCTATATGATAAAACCTACTTTACTCTATCGTTGGGACACCCTGTATAGATTTGAGGTTGGTCACGTGATGAATTCTGCGGGGGATGTGAGAGAGTTATTGTTTCATAGCGTGAGTTTATCTTGTTTAATTTAGTATCATGCCAGGTCCGTCTTACAATGATATCAGCGAAACCTGCGCGTTACCATATCTTGTTTGATATACTATCATGTTATGGCGTGAGTTTATCTTGTTTGTTTTAGTATCATGGTAGCCCAGTCACAGGTTATCTTTGAATTTTGAGGTTCGGGCTCACATGACGTCAGCGGAACCTGCGCGTTAGCATATCAATACAAAATGTGGGCGTAGTTTTTTCATATCAGACACCAGAAAAAGTTTTCTTAATAAGGCGAACGTTCCCAGGGTTAACGCAATAACCTTAGGATGACCTCGGAATGTTTGACATTTGTCCATTTGGCAGGGGCTTAGTTGACCCAGGGTCAGCTAACCCATGGGTTAACTCTCAATTGATAACTAGCCCCCCAGTTGTGCAATTTCAAGATAGGCTCCAGGCTCAAAGTATTTTTCAAATAAGCCTTCATTTCGAAACATATTTGTACAGCTATTGTTTGGTGCTTTTTATATTTCGGAAGACAAAATTCACGTAGCAATTACCTTCCTAGAGTTTCTAAGTAAGTGACCATTCGCAGTGCGCCTATTACGTGCTTGCGTTTAATAAATAAAAGCTGTCCTGCTTCCATCGTGGTGAAAAAGAAGCGAAATAAAAAGTGCGCTTTCGCGTTGTGCAAGTCAATTTAAAGGAAAACTCCGAGGCGGGCCCGAGAAATATTGCAGAAGATTACATTTTTCGTAGACTCATTATATTCTTACAAACACAATTCACGAAATTATCCGTCTCATAAGTCGAATCGAGGAAAGAGGGGCCCTTGGATGTTTTATTTTCCGCTTTATGTTTGTTCATTTTGAACGACAGTCCGCAGAGATAATTTGTTAGATTTAATTTCGTATATGGATTGCGTTTGAGAAAATGATTGTGTAGGATTTTCTTTACATACAAATAAATTCGTTTTTAGGATTTGGAGGGTGACACACCATTGCACGATGCTATTTCAAAAAAACGGGACGACATGCTGACGCTGCTTCTGGATCACACTGCCGATATAACGCTGACGAACAACAATGGCTTCAATGCTCTTCATCATGCTGCTCTGAGAGGAAATCCAAGGTAAGATAAGTTAAATTGAGCGTTTATAGTTTTTTTTTTGAGAATAGCACTAGCTATTCCGCAACTTTCAAAACTTTATCTCAAAACAATTCGGCAGTGCAGATAGACACAACAGCAGTTGTTTTGAAACTCTAGTAATTTTCGGATGTTGGACCGGCCACAAACTGTGCCAACTCCAGAAAGTTACAAGTAGCAAGCCGGTGTTATCTTGACCCAAACAAGCACCTTGCTCTTATGTAGTTGGGCTCGAGCGAAATTTGGTTTTAATCCCCTTCTTTGAAAACTTGGACATCTGTCTTTTTGTCCATTATCAAAACGTAGTGTTTAATGAATGTGTGTGGACCACATCAAGATAACCACAGTCAGTACTTGTATATTTTACATAAAATACTCGAATGGATAATTTTTTTTTTGCTGATGACGTATACAAAATTTCAAGTCATTTTTTACAGGGTTTTTCCTAATCATTTGCCACCTCCTTAGAAAGTCTATTTACAGAGATACAAAAAAAATTGTTCGAATGAAAGTTTCATGATTTTTCCTAAAGATTTTATAATAACTAATACACTTACTTCACTATTGGAAGTAAATTTGGAAAAGATAAATTTTTTGAAATGAGATGGCCTATATTTCATTACAAAATCTCCCCATTTTCCGCTTTTCAAAAAAATATATAAATTGCTTGTCAAAATAATGATGATGTAACTTTGAAACGAATAAACGGATTTTGTTGAGTGTTTTACGTTTTGAAGGCCGACTTTCGTACATTGGACTGACAATAACTTTTGTAGATTTTGTGTGAGATGAGGTTTTCTATGATATACTCGGTGCGAAAGGAAGTGATGCAATTTTTGATAATTTTAAGATACTGCCACAAGTTTTGGGTAATGAATATTATTTCTCAATCTCGAAATTATACTTTCAAAGGGCAATTGAGTATTGAGGTTGACAAAATGGTCAGAACTAGTATTCTTAGTTCAGATTAGTTTAGATTAGTTTAGATTTGGGTTAGTTAAGTTAGTTTGTGTTTTCTTAACCATCATCACTAATCTATTGGGCATTCTTGATTGTGCCAAAGTGATTCTGTACAGTTATGAAATCAACCCAAGCTAACATGAACTAACTCAAAATAACCCAGACTAGACCAACAAACTTTTTTCTGCTGGACCGTCTTTGCTCCTGGAGTGCGATGCTTGTTAGCCACTCCGGACATCTGGGCAATTCAACAGGTAGTATCGGGGACAACTTTCTAGGTTTAGGAAATATTAGTTGCCCAAAACTAGTTTGCGCATCTTATTCGGGCAATTCCCAAATTCCAATAGGTATTGTATGGTTACATACAGGTTGAGTTTTTTTTTATGTCTAGCAAAGGTATTTTGGAAACTATAGCAGATACGAGAAACTTTAAATGGGCAAAGATTTGTGGTTTTGTAGTCTCTACTCAAAACCATTTTGAGTTTTGAAAAATCTGAAAGCTGTCTAGAGATATTTCAAAAAACCGATTTTCAGCGATTTTTTGAAACACCCCTTGTTCCGCAAATATTGCTTGTAGGGGACAATGTTGAAAGAAAAATTATTGGGAAATTATAGGTACTCTAGATAAAATGACTTTGAAACATTTTTCGTCACACCCGTCATTTTAGACATATGACATGAACTAATGTTTTTTTAATTGAAGCCATATGAAATTTTATCCTTATTTGATAGATAATGCTGTGAGATCTTCTAGGGATCACTTTTTTTTATGGCCACCACGATCTCCCGATTTTTCGGTTTAAGTTTTTTCGTCGCTCTGAAAAACAAAGTAAAAAATCATCTCTAAGAAAGGCAACTTATTCAGTTTTGAAAATATGCAACGTTTGCATTAACACCTAATAATGTATCAATATTTTACCATAGGGTAACAGGTAACTGGATTAACTACGTCAAGTTAAAACGCGAATAAAAAATATCAAAAATCGCTCGTAAAAACTTTATTTCGAAAAATAACTCTATCATATGATATTATCGTTAGAACCGTGATAAAAACATGAGTCAAGTGCATGTCATAATCTGTGAAACATGACGGATGTGCCAAAAAATGTTTTTTGTACAACCTACACGTGAAGTCCACTTTTCAATGCATGCAAAGCAGGCAGAAAGTCGCTAATTTTGACAGCTGGTCGTAAAAGTACTTTCGCGCCCGCGGGCGCAAAAGTAGGTCGCTTAGCAAGGGTTCCTTCGATCCCAACGCCTCTGAATCTAATAACCACGTGACAGTCTAGCATACTAAAAGGAACTAATCACGTGACAATCTCGGTAACAATGAATCCGCACCACAAAATAATACGGGAACACACCTATTGTAACCATGATTGACAGTTGTCACTTGTCTGTTGTCTGACTTGTCAGCAGTGTAGTGCAGTGTATCGATTATTTATTTTTGATTCTCATCATTATTTTTTTCAAATGATTACAAACTGGTTTTACAAAAAGTACTGTTTGCACCACGTACGAAAAATGATTTTGACTCGGCTAATGCCCTTGATACAAAATGTACACTATATTCTTTTTAATGCTTTGTAATATGATCACTGTATAATCTCGGTAATATAAACGGAACAAATAAACTCATTTGAGCCTGTATTATAATCAATTGATAATTGGTTGACAACTTTGACAGCAAACTCTCTGGTAACCTTTCAATGCGTTGTCAAATTCTATCGGTGAATTTCGACTTCGCCGATACGCCTATGTGACGTCACGTTGGAGTAACAAATAACTCCAAATCTCACCAAAATCAACTCTAAAGTATCTCAAACACACAAAATTCACGACAAATATCGAATGTCGAACACCTACCGTACAACTTTGGCCTTAGTTAGACTGCATGCGCAAAACGGATTAAATTTGAGTCGATAAATCAGCATACCATTGTTTTTATATCACGAGACATTCCACAGTTTTCCACCGACATTAGCAGGTTAAAGCCCGGTTTAAAGTGAGATCCCACCAACGTCAGAAACTAGAGTAGCACATTCTGAAGCAGCTAAGGCTCTAGATGTTGCAATAGAATGGGCTCAACAGAACGCGGCAAATATAAGAGAAATATTAAAAATTAAAGAAAAAGCTGTTTCAACCAATCTTTCTAGCAAAAACTATGTTTTGTAATATTTATCGCTAACATTTTTCTTTAAATATTTTTTGACAGCTGTCAAATTTTTTAAAACTCAAAAAGGTTTTTAGTAGACCTCACAAAACTGCAAATCTTTGCCCATTTGAACTTTCTCGTATCTGCTATAGTTTCCGAGATCCCTGTGCTAGACATAAAAAAAACTCACCCTGTATATAGCTAACCAGCTCACTATCAAAACCATCAAAGTCAAATCTCATTTGACAAGTCAGCAAAATTGTTAACGGACAGATGAGTTAATTAGTTTAGCGTATACGGCGTTTTCGCTTGAAATATAAAACTAAATTAAATTAATCAACATTCGCGTGAATTCCCCTCGTGCCTGACTGTTTTCATTTAATATAAACTTGTTGTTTGCGTATTTTAATATTTTAATTTGGCTACAAATTTTCGTATACGCTCGACGTCATGGTCATCGCGCCAGATGGCCGATAGGCGAATGAGTTGGAGAGGGAATATAATTTTTCCTGAAACTGAACAGGTGTACCGTATTGGAGAATGCACTACCTAATTTCAACTGCATTTGAGAATAATTTTTGATTTTGGTTTTCAACGCAAATAAACTAAAACTCTTTATACAGGGTGATTGACAAGTGGACATTTTTTTTGAGGTGAAAGCGGAGCCCATTTGCTAATGATGTATCTCTCCAATAAAAGTAAATTTGAACCGAAATAATAAAAACTAAAAAAAAGTTACATTGAGAAAAGCTCTTGGTATCGTCTTTGATTTCAATATTATGTTGTAGGAGTTTCATTTTTGATCCATAGCAAATAGGCTCTATTCACCCACTCAAAGGAATACGTACACTTGGCAGTCATCCTATTATAACGGACGGCTCTGAAATCTTCCGTCGATAAATGTTTTTAACGACAAAAACTTCGTCAGCTCTGCATGACAAGAAAAATTCGAAATTACTTTGAGTTTTGCAGTTTGTCACCACGCTAGAGCGCATATACTTTTGAGCGCGTCTAAAGCTTTGGCTTATATATTGGGTTTTATGATATATAACCAAAGTCGACGTGAATAATGGGACTCTTAAAGTTGGGAAGTAGATTTCTCAATTTATCTTTCGGCGTAACTAGATGGATTAATAAAAGCGAAAAGTTTTGGCCATAATATAATAAAAATGAAACAAGCACATGCGGGATCTCAAATTTGTTTTTTTCTTTTTATACAAGTATGTACTCCGGAATACAAAATATCACGTTTTGTCCTCACTCTCAATTGCTTAACAAGAACTTACGTCTCATGTACTTTATTCGAGACGTCTATTTATTTCATGGAACAGATAAGTCAAACAAAGTCGAAAAGGTCGAATCGAGTAGCCAAGCAACGTAGTAGAGACGAACCAACAAACTGAGTTTCCGGAATCCCGTATTTATTTTATTAAGGCTCTGACGGAATCGGAACGACGGACTGGCATTAGGAAACATAATATAAAAAGCAAAGTCTCACGATAAAAGATCCTGATTTATTTTATGACAAGAAGAATCCGAGATTTTACAGGGTAAATAAAATTAAAGCGCTCTCGCTTTTTCTCGTTTCCGTAAGTTTCGCGATTTTGTGGATGGATCCCCCATTTAGTTATCTCGAAATTTATCTCAGTAGTAGTTTCTCTTGGAGGAATAAACAATCGTGCAGATAACACACCCTGACAAAATGGGAGACGTTTCGTATGAAGAATGAGCTCGAACTTTGTATTTTTCCTTTGCGGGAACTTCCCGGACTAGGGGAAAAAATACATCGAAATGTCATGTTTGTTATAATTGAAATTTATTTCCTACTGCACTTATTATGATCAACGACCTTTTACAGTTCCGTACAGAAAATTAGGACCAAAATAACGTCATTGTTATTTTATAATGATTAAACAAAATATTTGACTTATATTAGTGGTAATTAATAATTGATATACAACCAATTTGTGCTTGTTTGTTTGAGTGCGATTGGCTGATGCTACTTTGATAACATATTTTACATGCATACAATTTTATTCCGATCGTTATATTCAATGTGTGTCAGCCCGTAATTGACAAATCAATATTTGACTCTATTTCAAGCCAGAACTCTATGACTCAAACAGTCTGTTGATTGGAATTATAGTAAATCGATAAGTCTAGTCGACAGTAGTCTCATACAACATACATCATCATGCAACTCTAGTAAAGGAAAAACCAACCTGTCTTTGCTGAAAGAACAGACGGAATTTTAAAGTCAAGAAGGCATAAGGTTTCCTTCCTTTCCACAGCCGACAGGCAGACTTGTCCGAATTGATAAATGCGTTTATATCAAGGTCATTTATTCTCAACGTCTGACTTCGTTTTCGCAAAGTCGAAGGAACTTTAAAAAGCAGGTTAGATATTGCGTTTATTGTTGGAGTAGAGAATATACTTGACTTATTGGTAACTAGCTTTGTGCCTGGCATGCGATGCAGTTCGATCACGAAAACTCCAGTGTGAACCGTGTTTACGGAATTAATTCATTCAACACAAAGATTCAAGGAATTGTTTAAAGGTGAGTTGTTATTTTTCATCAAGTTAGGATGTTGACGACATGGAATCACTTATTGTCACTTGAGTTGTGTTTTTGTAGATGATTTAGTCACCTAGACATTCTCAAAATTTGACAAAGCTCCAAGTTCATGTTGGTTTATTGTTAAGGATGAGATGCTGAATCGTCCATGTGCATATCTGCTTATTGTGCCTTATATTTCTCCCTCGTTTCTTACGGAGTAGTCTTTTTTTTTGTCTGGTTTATTTTTCGTCACCAGGGAATTTGTCTTACCCCATCTGGTAATTTTGCCGGATCCCTCTCTGTAGAGGGTAGGGCTCTTCAACGGGCCAACATCCATGACACGGGACCAACGGTTCAACGTCCTTCCGAAAGATGGTGCACCTCTTGAAACCAAATTCCAGATTTTGACGTCGACGTTGGCCGGCCCAGGATTCGATCCTGAGACCAGATGCGTGAGTGCCACACCTCCGATGGAAAGTTCTTTATAGAATCTATGGATTTGAACGAACTATAACCCATGATAATGACTTGTCATTCATCTTATCTTGCGAAGATAGATCCTCGAAGACGTGTATATCATGCACTCATCAATTGTGCATAATTGATTTTATCTACAACCGTGCGATAACTAATGTCTACCGCACGATTCTGTGTGTGGTATATAAGTACGATATTATCGATCGCCGTGCTGTTATAGTTTGGTTATCGCACGTTGCTATTAGCAGTGTGCGAAATCTTCATTTTATCGCACGTTGGTAATAGCAACGAAACTTTCATTTTACTACAAGTTAGCAGCAACTTGTAGTTAAATGCAACGTTTATTCTGTCAAGGGTGGCAAGATGTCAGAGATAAGTTCTTATTTCTTGCAAACTTTTGGATATTTTGTCACCGAACGGTTGTGGATAAAATACTGTATAATATAATTCGTATGGTTATTAGGTATTACCGCCCTCCAGTGATGACAAACGGCTCGGTTTGCGAGTTTCACACTTGTGCGGTAATACCCTAGTTACCATACTTATTATATAATATAACGAGTGTTCAATAAAAAATACGATCAAGTCACCTCTGGATTTCTTTTTCTGTCATGAACGTAGGTCGTGGCTAGTTTGTATGGTTTGTCATCATGGCATCTGTGACGGTTAGAAAGTGGATTGTCATGTCATAATTGCGATGTTAACCAAGACATACGTTTTTTGAAACAATTGCAATCCATTGGTGACTTGATCGTATTTTTTATTGAACACTCTTTAATATTGATATCATTTCTGCAGCGCATTAATTTTAATTAGTTATATCACTTTTGTAGCTGATTGTCCTTTTTATCGGTATGACAGTAAATTGACCTGTACTCGGTTATACGGATGCTCATGTGCACATTTCATTAAAACTTACCTGTAATATATTTCAAGTGAAAATGCAATAATTTATCTTGCAGCTTATGTACGTATATGAATATTATATGAATATTTACTCTCATCAATGAATGTAGTCTATTCTCGTCATGTGTAACTTGCTTGATTGTTTTGGAAATGGTTTCAATTTACTTACTGATAACAACAAGCAGGTTTTCTGTATATAGCTCAAAGAATATTAGAATTGTTTATTCTGTTTAACTACCCATGATTCAGTTGAATATGTGAATTTGCCTTTATAAATCAAAAACGTGTTCCGCAGATCTGATACTTTTCGAAATCGGATCGTAAATGTGAAATGCGTAGCATAGTTTATAGTCAAAGCTCCGTTGTGGCAGATGGGGCTTGTTTGTTCCATTGCTATTAATCATTGACATTCTTTTTTTTTGCTGAGATAACTCCAAGTATGTAGTTGGAAGTTTTGAATGATGGCGCCACCGTTTGTGGTGTCTCGAACCAAAGAGTGATGATGATTTTGGAAAATTATTTATTTGATTTTCAGGTAAAGCCATAGAGAGATGGTAATTTGTAAAAGTACTAATGATGCGAGTGTGACAGCGTGCAAACTGTGCTCAATAAACTCAGTGAAATACGAAGAGTATAAAAGTCAAATTCAAGTAATCAAAAACAACATTTCTTAAAAATTGATTTTTTTATCAAAAATTGAGGCGAAATCGAATTAGAAATTTAAAAAGACCAAAAGCGTCGATAAAAAGGTAAATTGACACTTAATCGTCAGATTTTTTAGATCGCTTGAACTTGACCTTTGAACTATTACTGTCCATTATATTTTTCACGACACTGAAGTGGATTGAAACTATAATCAATTTTGAATCATTATTCACTTGGCCCAAAAGAAAAAAACACATCAAACAGCTTGATATCATGACGGTTTAGTTATTGGATTTCCTTACAAGAAATGCAATAGCCGCCCCTCACGTGGTTGTAATTCACGGCTCAAACTAAGGCTCATTTCTGATATAAACTCAAAATTACGTTCAAAAATAAATGAAACAACGTTAAAAGGTGTTGGTAGCGAACATTATTCTTCCCATAAGAAAGTGTAAGTGCATTAACACAAAAAAAAAATATCAGTATGTACTGCAAACCACAATTCCTGGTCCAAATACGTAAATGCAGGAACGTGAATCAATATGAATCTCATATTCTTGAATGACATCTAGAAAGTAGTAACAAATTGATAGCGGCATCACGCTTCCAACAAGGTAAATGAAAGTAAATAAAAACAGTCGATGTAACAAGTGAATTAAAAACCACAGTTGAACGTGATAATAGAATTTATCAGATCAGGTTTAATTACGAAAAACCATGCCACCATCGCTATTGAAACAAGCTTGAAACTCATCATCAATAATTATTCAACAAAATAAGATCATAATCACTAACAAATGCCCATACATCACACCGGAAAAATAACATATTTGCTTATCCGGTTTTTCTGTCAATCGGATATCGGAATAATAAGAAGCCAATAGCGATGAATATTTGAAAAGTGTTTTGCGTTTACATAAAATAAAATATAAATTTCCGGAAACCGCAGCGTCATATTTTCTTGGATCGGAGCCGATTTATGACCGGACGATCTCTCGAAAATACATAAAAGCATAAATATTTTTGATCCATAAATTTTGTTTTATTTATGGATCGGTCGAGTAATAAAAAGTTCTGCTATTCTACGTATAGCTTCTCTATTATCGAGTAGTATGTTTGAAATGTGAAGTTTATGTTGATATCGCCAAATTGGACATTTATATTGGCTGCACCGCCAATTGGAATAATAGAAGAAACAAACAAACATTGTATTTTTATTAAAGTTCAATATCGATGGGCACTATTTTAACAGTATTTCATGTGACTAGTTCTAGGCTGACTAGGATGTAGGCTGTCTTGGGATTTTTTTGTTTATTAAACTTCACATTGGACCTGGTCGTTCATAATTATACAATTATTAACCTTCGTGTTTTCTCGACGTTCCGGAGTAGGTATAGTTGTTTATCAGCATGTTTTGAATTTTGATTATATTTTCTGCCTTTTATATTGAGGTTTTGTTTTTTTTTCCAAGGAACTTGAGGTGTGACTGGTGAAAACAATCTTTTTTTATAGTACTAGATACGGTACATGAACTGGAAATTAGTGAATAATAAATAGCTTATGGCCTTTTTGTATCTTTAAAGTTAGGCTGGATCTAGAATATATTCTTTTTGATTCTGTTGTTGTTGTGTCATCTATCCTAACAGTCGCATGACTTCTTAGTCGATCTGAGTTCCAGAATGTTTTGATTTTATTTCGTCGTGTTTCCATTTAATTCCGTTAATTCATTAATCAACAACCGAAAAGTCTTGTTTCTCTTCTAAACACCGTTTCATTAATTTCTGCTTCCGAAACTTCAGTAATGAACTGTCTGCCGATTAAAACCGTAATTACTCTAGTTTACAATGCACCTAGTATACGCAAGTTTTAGCAACTTGACCGTTAGCGACAACTACTTTGTATCGCCGTTTCCAAGTCTTTATCCGATGTTTTTACTTGCGACCACGAGGTAAGACTCTTCGCCGGTCTGAGATCCGCGAAGGAAAGGGTAACGTACCGATTTCCTATACCTTACCCCCGTGGGTTTCCTGAGACTGGTTCTTTATTTCTGGGGGCAGAACTTCACCAGTGAGACTGAATGGGGAATTATTTCCTACCTTACCACAAACACTAGCCGAGAGGAACAAATTTCCATAAATCCATGTTTTTATTGTCAACGTTTTTTCATCGGCCGTCATTTAGAGAATTCCAAAATTCTACTCAAAGTAGTTCTTTGGAGTTGCACCGTTTCCTTTTCCTTCAGTAACCCGCGTCGTTTACTGTTTTATTTTCACATAGTCATTTCTGCGTACCAAACTGACCGCATTTTCCCGTCCACGCCATCCTCTGTTAGTGCCGTACTTTATCACATTGAACGCTTCGTAGAATCAGTCTTCTATCACCGTCGAATAAATGTCGGTACACACTTATCCTCGCCGAGTCTGCAACGAGCACGTTCCGTGTATTCTTAGCATTGGATTGAGAATGAGAACACTTCCGACACTTGACTGTCATACGGACTTGTTGCGGATTAGTGTGTCCTGACCCTAACGCGTTGCACAACTTTGCTGGATACCATCACCGTATCCATCTTCCTTCCACCGTTAAACCGTTTAAATGTATTATTTTGGGATTTTTCTTCTTTTAACCTCCGTCTGTGGTTGGTTCTTCGTTAATTCTCTATTCTGGGAACCAGCAAATGTAACTTACGAGAAACTGACTGTTTTTTCTCGTTTGCCAGTGTTTAAGAGCGCAACTCTTTATCATTACTGAACACCTGGATTATTTTCTTCACTATTTAAAGGCCACCCGATGGGCCCAAGCACCTAACACATAAATCCAGGTGGTGGCGCCCGAGTTTTTTGGAAAATATCATTTTCCAACCCCGATAAAAGCGAAGCGCGTCACAGATTTTTACATTTATCGTCTGCCTACATATTCAATAGCCTCAGTACACTTTGAGCCAACAAAGCCACTCGACAAAAAAACGGTACACTTGAAATGTTCACCTGTGTTTGAACTGTCATAATTGTTTAACGAATCGCTGTCCATATGCTGTGAGATCATATGGGCTTTTCCGAGTATCAATCAAGCTGCAATTTTCAAAGCCAGTAAATGGTACAAGTTGAATACCACAATTTCAGCACGACCACAATTTATAACTACTAACTGAGTTTCCATAAAAATAAGTGATATAGACGGTCGCTTTCGAGACCGTCCAAACGGAATCGGCTGCATTGCTATGAACTCGATTAAAACTTTGATATTGATTGCTCGTAAATTGCATCAATTTAATATTCATTGCTGCATCTCGACATTGGAATGCTTAGAAAATGGACGAATAATTGTAGAGAAATTATAGAAATTCGCTTTATAAAAGACCTATTCAATAGGGTGAAAAGCTGAAGTGTGTTTAGGGATCAACTTATGGGAATATAAAAAGATTTTTTCCATACACCATTATCCAGATACTTAATCGGGCCCGTAATCCCCTCCTTGGGTCAGATTAAAGTGAAATGACCGGACGCTGGATCTTTTATTCTGCTCGACCACAGCACTCCCTCAAGTGCCTGAAGAGTTGTTTTAAGAAATTGCCTAAAATGGTGTCGAATTGAGAAACATCACTGTGTTTATTCGGTGCTCTGTTGACACAGGGCTCCTGAAGTTTGAAGGATCTCGGCTATTTGGAATCGATATCAGCGGTGAGTAAAGCCGTATTCGACAGTGTTCCTAGAACAGTAGTATATTCAACGAGCAGTCAATGGTGGCTATTACTCACAAGGTTGAAGTGTGCAAAACGAGTCACAAATGAGCAATGTAATCATATAAGTCGGTGATGATCATTACCAGCAAGAAGAATACGTTTTCTATGACTATCAAATAATAGAAACGAGTTCTCCCAACAAACAAAAAAAGTCAAATTCACCGTTGCTGCTCTTGTCTATCACAAACACGATCGTACAAATCGCCAAATTTTGTGCCCGAAACTGCACGATTAATTTTTTCAAGTTGGCCACCCCAGTAATTCGGGCGTTTGAGGTTATTCATAAAGTTGATCAATTTTCCATCTCTCTACCTCAAAAGATTTGTGACTTTCAAGACATCAAAAAAGTCGAGATTGACCAAATATCGACCTTTGTCATAGGTAACTCAACATACAAGTAGCGAAACAAGATGATTTCAAGTTCATCAATTGAATTTCGAGTTCACCGATTTCGCTCACCCCAGCTGATGTTTGTTTTTCTAAATGGGAAGTGGATATCAGCGCGTTTTGCCTGCAATAACGTGAGCAATCGCTGTTTCCGTGTTTGATATTTAACACCGCAGTTTTATTGTTCTCCTCATAATTGTTGATTTTGCTATGGTATTGTCTTAGTGACTTTTTTTCACAACATTTTTTTTATTGGTGAAATTCATCTTCGTCAAAAAGATTGAGTTATAGCTCATTTTGAAGATCTTCCGTACCCTATCATATACTCTTGGTTTGGAAAAGTCAACTCTTGCGGATAAGTATCAATTAAGTGACAAAAACCCGGCAGTTGTGATCAGGGTCAAACGGCCTTCAAAATAAGGTATCACTCGACACCCCTTTCCATTTTATTTTTTTATTCAAAATGATGCCCAGCTGTCATTTTGACATTTTCAGCTGTCACCACTATGTCAAAAATTGCAGAACGTCCTCACATATGATGTGTCCAAATTTCGTTCGCACTGTATATGTCTACGTTGTATATGACACAATTTATGTTCATTTCTAGTAACCTGTAACTATACTGAATAACTTGAAATTATCTGATAGGACTTTATTTATGTCGTAAATAAGATATTGTTTTCTCGAGTCCAATAACTAATAGCTGTTCATGACGTTAAATTATAAGGTGAAATGAAGTAGTTTTATACCAAATTAAGTAATTTTTCTTTTCTTTTGGTCAAGAGTTGTGAAATTATTTGTTGAAATACATTAATAATCAAGAACAAAATAACGCTGCTTGATTGACCATTTTGACAGTGGGAGGACAAAGTGAGGTCAAGTTAGTCCAGTCTTGATCAAGTCAGCTTACACCGTCACTCACATTGACTAATAGGGTATACTAATGGGTGTCTCTGATTCGAGGTCGGTTTTTAGGTTTGAATTGAATAATTTTGAAATAGTTTCCAGAATGAAATTTGGGAGTAGTCTTTCAAATTTAGAGTTCTTGTTGTGAAATGCGTTAGATTGGAAAATTGTCACGTGTTTCAACAAAGCCTTTAACCTCCCATCAAAAATAAACACGCTATCCCCGCTCAATCCGTGCTAGATTAGCGGCAAATAGAGAATGTCACGGTACGTAAACAAGCTCATTTATTCTACAGGGACTAACAAACACCCAAAAATTTAAGCAATTAAAAATTCATTGAACATGGTGCTTTGATGAAAAGCTCAAGCTCTTATGCATCAACTTTTGTCATTGTGATATTTTCAAATTACAAGGAATAACTTCCATTTGAATGGCTAATATAATCGAGTGAATGAGTTTCAGAATTGTAATCGCAATTTTATACGAATCACGATTAAAACCATACGCGCATCAACAATCCTGAAATGCATTATAGAGCAATAACGCGAAAAATAACCCTTGAATTTATTTCCATAATAAAATTTTATTTCCTTTTCAACTGAACGATAATTATTAATATAAGTTTTATTTAAATAGTTTCAGTTATTGTTTGCATAGTAATAAATTATTTTGGCTTGGAGCTAATGGGGCACATCAACCCACATATGGAGTTATCAGTAATATTGCCGCTATTGTTGTTATTATGATTGTTGTTCATTATGCTTTGTTTCTCCGAATAGTGAACAGAATTATTTTGATACAATGCAAATGCCAGAATAATATAATTTGATAAAAACAGCTGACAATTCATCGATAATAAATTGAGTAATTAAACTGAACATAAAGTTCTCAATTATTACCTATGTTTTCTAAAATAACTGTAATGTGTTCAATTGTACCTGAAATAAAATGTCCTCTTATGATCATGCAAAAATTAACTTCTCTACGAGAATGGGAACGAGTGCACTTTCTGTACGCATCCTGCATACTTGTTAAAGGAATTAACTCTTCAAGATTATATTTTTTATACGTTGCTATAGAAGCCAAGGTAAAAAAATTGAGTTGAATGAAACTTATCAATCTGATTATTGTCACGTAAATTTGAAAAAGCTGAAATCATATTGCAGTGTAATGAATGAATAAGCTTGAGAACAGGTGGCGTCAAATACCAAAAAGAATTTGCGATTGTTTCCGTTATTGCAAGCAAACGTGTTGATATCCATTTTCTATTAGAAAATAGATCTGAGTTGAGTTGAACAAAATCGTTGAATTTGAAATTCAATTTGATGGACTTGAACCCAACTTGATTTCCCTTTCCGTGCAATTTACAATGCTTAGTTGGTGTTATTTACAGATGAAGTACACAAATGTTGAATGAATTACTAAACTAGGCGATTGATGCCCCCAAAAAATATGAATAGTGTAATGTTGAACTCGAATCCGTTTTTTACTGACTAGCTTTTCAGATACCATACAGGGTGTTACTTGATGGTATGTCATAATTTTAAGGGGGCGTTCCTGGATAAATTTTAAGTCGAAAAGGTCATATAAACTTGGGTCTTTAAATGCTTGGTTTTTAAGATACCGGGTGTTAAATATCTATTTTATTTTCAGTTTTTGATATATATGACCTTTTCGACTCAAAATTTATCCGAGAACTCCCCCTTAAAATTATGACATATCATTGAGTAACACCCTGTATAAAGGAACTAAAAAATATTCCAGTTATCTCTTCATGGATTTTGTTTTTTTCAACTACCGAAACAACAAAGTCATGATTTGCACAAAAACAAAGCTCATTGTTTTCAGAAGCATGAAAAGAGATATCTCAAAGGCTTGTCGACTATTCTTATATGATCGTCTACCTTTTTACCAGAAAAAATCCTATTTTATCTGGGTATTATTCTCAAATCTGAGATAGCTAAGCCCATAGACTTCGCAATTAATTCCTCGGAACGGCATTTTAAAGCGGCAAGATAACGCGAATCGATTCGGGAAATAGTCATCGTGCCAGAGGCACGGCGCAATTTGGGACAACGATCCTACCTGCTTTTGTTCGGCCCATGATTCATTGAAACCGTAAAATTAATCAGTCTTACGTATTTGAGTCGCAGGAAATTATAATAGATAACATCTCAGCCTCGTAGTGCATTCTAAACTACGGCTGGCGTTATTTGAATAAATGTCGGGAAAAGAAAATGGTTATGACCGGAGAACGAAGTGCTATTGAGGAAGAGAATGTGTTCTCGACATGGCAGGTCGGGCTATGAGATAGTTTCAACTATATCGATTCTGATAGTGATTACGTTTCACATAAAAACTTCACTTATCAAAAACTACCTGCATATAACGTCAGAGGTAAAGGCAGAGATAAAATTTGGTGCGGTTCTTTGCGAAAAAGAGTGAAAAGCTGACAAGTATGGCGTCTGAAAACGCGGCGCGGAAGAATCTGGGAACGCCGGGAAACGGAAGCAGTGCTGATGGCATCAATTTCCGCCCCCTGTAACAGGTTCTATATTCTCGACTGAGCCAGATAACTAGCAGGGGCGTAGCTTCAAGATTTGTATTTGTGATCTTTTCAATTATATGTAATTTGTTCCATTGTTTTTTTTTTATAAAAAATAATCTCAATTGTGAGAAAATTCAGCTTCGACATTTAGTGATGGATCTATTAATATAACAAATTTATTTCAAGACTGTACACTTAAAAAATCGATGGAATGTACTTCTTGATGTATTCCTAAGGCTATCTTTCATATTGCGTTTATACGCAACATTCAACGGACATCAACACGAGCACAGGTCAGTAACGACTCGCGGGTTGAAAACCAGGTGAAGTGCAGGAACCATAAAAAGGCGCTTTTGCAATTTTGGTTACGACGAGTTATCAAAAGATCGATTTTATCCTGATCTGTTCATCTGCTGAGCGGGGTCTCCAGCAAATTGCAAACAATGGGTGGTATGATTGAACGTTCACGTCAACTTAACATGACCATTTTACCATGGTTACGCTGTTAGCAAATGGAATATTTGCATAAGTAAACAATCTTAACAGACACGTTAAGTTAACGTGAACGTTCAATCATAGCCCCCAATATCGTTGATTGGATTCATTGTCAACTGTTTCATAATATACAAAAAAAAAAATAAAAAAAAAAACTCAAATACTCAAACACAAAAAAAGATCACTTCTTGATAACCACACATGACACTAGACACCGATACTGTCCGATAGTGATTATCCAAACTCCGAAATGTACCTACTTTTACCGGAAGCGAGAAAACCAAGGGAAACTACTGTGACTCCGTATTACTTCAGTTTGAGCTGGCAACTTTGCAGCGGGCCATCCGTTATGGCGTATTATGACGTTATTTTGCTGCACCTTCATCTTCAAACAAATTGCGTGTGGCAAAAATGGAAAAAATATGTTTCAATTTATTGCCTGTCCCTTGGCTAGGTCCAACTTTCATTGAATATTTATTTAGAATCTGAATATCAAAACAGTCTTGGAACTATTGCCATGCCAGGTGGCAAGAGCCTTTCCAAAATAATACTCATATACCTACATCATGAAAAAAGAATCTAATTTTCTTCATAAGTATGAGCACTTGATGACCCTAGACAGTCGATGTCAAAAGACCTAGAACTCTCAAATCACAGGCTTTTCAATTCAGATTTATTTAGACAATGTGCAAAATTCCATATTATAAGCTCTACAAAGCCATATGAACACCAAAAAATCCGTATCGTTGGCAACGCAGCATCAAACCAACTAATATAAGAATGAAAAGGTCCGACAACCGACCGAACGTAAACCGAACATAGATCAATATGATGTACAGGTTTACCAAACCCCATAAAACGTACATCGACTGCAATGTTCTAAATTGACTCAGCGCAACCCATTCAATGCATCGGCCTGTTACGATGCGTCGTCATGGCAAGCGACATTATTGAGCATCAGCTGATTCATAATACACCACGCCTTTGGCTGTTGTGTATGGTATTGTAGTGTGGAAGAAGCATAATATAATAATATGAAGAAAGGCTGTCGGTTTATTTCTGATCATTTGAAGCAGTATTCGTACTTAACGGACGAAAACCGCAGGAACAGATTATAAAATGTCGTATTTGCACTTCACTCACTTCACAAGCAGAATAGCCGCCGTTGGCACAAGCGAGTCAATGGGCTGCTCGGATGTTTGTGAACGTGCTCGTCGTGGAACGGTAGAATTTCGGTTTTTGGCAAAGTTCAAAAGATGAATTAGCGTGCTTGTGCACGTCTACCTACATGTTTGATCGCTCACCAATGTAAACCCGCCTTTAACGCAGAAAACTTTTTTATAGTCGACGCGTCGCTAAAAACCACATGCGCTGTCGACCTCCAGCGATTATTATTATTATTATGAAGAGCGATAAACGCATTTCGCCAACAATATAGTTGCTAACCTCAATGACTTGTAATATATTATTAATCCTGCTCAAAGAATATATCATGCAAGTTGCAAAGTTGAAGTCGACTCCTACGAAACCATCCTCATATCACTGATTACTGATTACTAATATTCAGGCGTAACGAGCTTCCGGGGTATTGGCCCTGACAGTGCAGCCTCTGATGAGTTTATTGCGTTTTCTCGTTGCCTGTTTTTCAGTCGAAGAGCTGTATGGCCTGGCTAAGGTTTGTGACTCGTCCTACTATGTCTTTGTCAGACCTTTGAGAAATGAGTGCGTGAATGAATTCCTCATTATCCCTTCTCGATGTGTAAGGTTGTTTCCCACTTTTCATTGCAGAGTCTACATAATATATGTAGGTCCATCATTGAAGAGGCCCTTGGTATGCATATATTTTCTGAAGGGGCAGTATCCAGTACAAAAGTTCATCTGGCCTCTCATAGAAGAACAATCTCGAGGGTTTTGATACGTTTGACACGCCCTTCTGGCAGGAAACCTTCGATATTATACCCAGCATTACAAAAAAGTTGGGGAATGTGAAGACTACTAAAACATACAACTATTCAAAAACCTATCATATTTTGGTCAATGTTAAACGTTCCAACGTTATGTAGCACACATCTTTTCCTAAATTTCAACTTTATTACCCCTAAAGTTTATTTTCCAAAATTAACTCTCCTCATTTTTTGCATGAGCCCCGACAACTGTGGACAAAAATGTTACTTGGATTTTTGTCACTTTTTTTTCCTGCATGAGGTATACCTTAGTGATCATAACGCTCAGCCCCAATTCCCTTGAAACGTCATAGGAATTTTTTGTTCACGCCTATTTCATTATTCAGGGACACAACCAAATGATGAGCTAGACAAAGTTCAACTAATAATGTTTTCTCATTCCAACTACAGCATATGACTGTACCAGCAGCGACTAAAAATTGAAAAATGAAACGGTAAATGTTCAGAAATCGGTTTTTTCTACGAGCGTGCGCAAAGTAGCCACTTCGCACACTCATTTGCGTGTGCAAAGTAACCTTTTCCCGCACTCAAATGTCAACTCAAATAACTACCTACCAATTTGTTGTTTTAAACTTCGTTTCCATACCAACCAAACTGTAGATAATGCACTTTGTAATGCACAAAATAATGTTCTTGTTACTTTTCCCTTTTCAGTCAAAATCAAAATGAAACACACAATTCTTTTTTTGCGTTAAAAACTCATTCGCCAGTAACGTAAACAAACATTGATAATGACGACTTTCAATCGGCATTTGTGAGTGGTTCTTGCTTGATTTTGGTGCAAATTACTGTGTTTATCGGAAATCTTCGAAAGATTTGAGCTGAATAGTGGCATCAAAAAAACCTGATCATGTATACAAACAAACGGACAATCAAATTTATAAAAGTATAAACGATTAAACGAAGACTGACTGATCTTAATGACGCAGGACGCAGCTGTCTAGAGTGTCATGTCAAATCAAAACAGTGTTGCCAATAGCAGGGAATAAGGCGACAAAAGAGGAAATTTTATGAACAGTGATCGGACATGCCCTTGCATTTCGAATATAAAATAAATCAATTATGATTTTGATTATACCCATATTATCCAATTTCCAGCTGCCGCCACGAACTGTTCTTTCAATATAAATATATTGTTAAGCATAAATAATCATTATTCTCAAGTTCATTATGTTTTAAAGTGCGTTCAAATAATATATTATCTAAAGTTTTTCGTGTCTAATCTGTGAACGCTCGTAGAAAAAATATTGTTCCTAACAAGTTCGCAAAGTGTCTTTCCCGCCCTTAAAGCATATCCGAACTCCGCTTCGCGTCGTTCGTCTAACTGCTTTTGCGTGCGGGAAAGCATCACTTTGCGAACTTGTTAGGAAAATAACTATTTCTACAAGGCTATGCAAAGTGACCTTTTCCCGCACTCAAATGTCAATTCAATCACCTACCAGTTTATAATTTCAAACTTTGTTTTCATTCCAACCAAATTGTGAATATCCCACCAAATGGTAAGCAATGCACAAAAATATTCTTGTTACTGTTCACTTTCCAGTCCAAATAAAAGACATGATTCCGTTTTGAGTTGAAAAACACTACATTCGCGAATCCGACACTTCAATTAAGAAACGACTTAATGAGACTTGGTCCGAACAACTATAACAGATTAATTACAACAACTGTGCGCATTGTTGCTAAGTTTTTTTTTATTGTATCGGTATCGTTTTATACGTGGTACTGGTTATGAAACTGCCTGCACATGAGGAAAAAAATTCTATTTAATTTTGAAAAAAAAAAAGATGTGCAGTGTTGTCACATTTTCGCTCGTTTTTGATTTGTTTTTTTTTGACAATATGAACAAGAACAAATTGAAAAACATTGAACTTAAACTTATACGGATCAACCAGCTCTTCTAATTCAAGGTGATTTTTCTAATAAAATAGTGCAGAAAATTAATGGACAACTTTCTCTTTTTTGATGAAATGATCTCAGAAGGGCTCAATTTAGTTAATACACTATCGATTTTGATTTAACGGATTATACGTCTCTCACAAGAGGGCGGAATATGTAGATTTTCCGTATTTTTTGACCATTGAGATGGCGTTTCTGTTACCGTTTTTTTTTTGCAAAAATAGATATTGGGTTTCCAAGTTTGATATCTTACCTACCTGATAAAACTTAAATATCTGATTAAAATAACTTCACACATCCATGAGATGATAAGCTTGTTGACACGCTTCCAGCTTCCCCTCTGCCCCTTTCAGACGTTGTTAAGGTTCATTTGGTTATCGCACTGTAGAGTTGTTATTTTGTTATTCTATATTTTTTGCGATGTTCACTGAATTTAGTCTTCATGTATTTTCCAGTTTGCTTTTTGGTCTAGCGAATTTTTTTTCTGAATTTTAATAACCGTCCATGCATTTACCAAAACAACGCTAAAGACATTATATTATATTAGGCAAAATTTCCCATCAAAAACATCGACCGGAAAAGATTATGAAGTGAAAATCTGCTTGAAATCTCCACCAAAGTATGCTATGAAAATATTCAATTTCAGCCACTTTGAACTAACAACTTTCTAGTTAGATTATACAAAAGTTTTCCTCATTAACCTTTAGGTGCCTTCAAAATGATGCTGGAAGTCTTCGAACAAGTGGTGCTAGAATTTCTAGTTAATCGTATTATTTTTTTATAAAAATATGTTAATTGATAGGGTAGTTGGAATTGGATGAGGATGGTGTGGAGGTTTGATGGCCAAAATATCTGAACAAAATAAATGGTAAGCGAACCTTTATAAACGAATTTTGTCTTGATCACATAACAACAGCTTTGGACAATTATCTTGCAGGACTCGATATTCAAATGAGTGATTCACGTCATCAATCAATTGAATAACCATCGATATCATGTTCCCTAATTTGTTTCCAGATCTTTTTGGTCTAGAGAAAAAATCAATTTGTATATGTAGAATACAGCAGGCATTGTTCAAGTAAAATGGTACATACCGCCCAGTTGGCTCTATGTTAATGTTCCTAATTACCAGGCTTGCCTTTGACACATACACGTGGTTGAATTATGTCCGTATTCTGCTCGTTCCAACTTCGTAAATCCAAGTAATGATACTTGGCTCTTGACGATGCCAGGGTAGGAATTAGACCGTCCACTTGTGTCAAGCTTCAAGATTGTGGGTTTAATGGGACCGTTTCAAGAGGTTACTAGAACCTTTGTTATAAATAGAAATCGTTACGAAAATTATCATTCAAAATATCCTTCATTCGTGCAGAAATAATCACCAGCCACGATAGTGCGATATTGGCTCTCATTTCGCCGTCGGATAGTTAAAAAGCATATCTTCGAGCATTGCTTTGATATGCATCAGACCCGCTCATTCCGCTGAGTGCATCTGCATATCACTTCTGATTTCTAGCGTCATTTTTCAGCCGAATAAACGATTGATCTCTCGCTCGTGACTCGAACGTCGTTTAAATTGTTCCCTTTTTTAAAAATGGATTTGAATTCTTAAATTTCGCAGTTTTATCTTCGACTCGGTTTCTGGGTGAATAAATCAGAATGATGGCGACTATCTGGATTTGCGGGTGTTATGTTTTCAACTTTTGGAATAATTCATGCAGCAAAATATCATGATTACTCGAACTAATATTTTTCATTGATCTGTATCTTATTCAACACGATAATTATTTCACACTATTGAAGGAATAAAATGCTATTTAACTTGTTTGTTAGGAATGTCCCTGGATTAGGTAATGTAGTTGATTCACAAACAAAAGCCACCAAAGTGAACAAACTACACGTAAACAAACAAAGGAAAACGATTGAAAGTTCACGTGACACAACAACACAACACATCTGATCAGTTCAATCGTTTCGTCATATATGTCTAATCACGTGTAGTTTATTTAATTTTGGTTTTGGATGAACTGTAGGTATCTATATCACTAATGAACCTTTGAGTGTTTCAAGTCTTCACCTCCGGTTTTCCACCATAACGAATAAAACAAGTAATTAGAAAATAATAAACAAAATAAACAGTGGAACAAGATCTCAACCACATATCCAGCAGGCTAAATAGTCCAAGAGCCAGTGACATTTTTCAGTGACGATTTAGTTGAGGCCTATTTTTTGAGAGAATGTTGTACGGAGCCTAATCGGGTGCCATCCGAGAGGGTTCGCCCTGATCGCGGTTCCTAAGGGATGACGGAACGCCTCAAACATTAAAAAAAATTGCATCTTTTTATCATTTAGTTGATGCTGATTTTTTTACCAGTTGATCATTGGTACTGCACAATCATCCAGAAAAATTGGCGGATCGATTGGCCGGTTCCGCAAGGGTGGCGGAACACCCTAAACATGTCGTGGGACCAATGAACTTTTTATGCTTTAGTCAAGGCTGAATTTTTTACCACTTGTTCTTTGGTAGCCCACAATTATCCAGAAAAATTGGCGGATCGATTGGCCGGTTCCTTGAGGGTGGCGGATCAGCCCCAACATGTCGTGAGAACAATCAATTTTTAATAATATGATTCAGTTAAGGCTGGATTTTTCACCAGTCGTTCTTTGGTAACCTACAATCATCCAAAAAAATTGACGGATCGATTGGCCGATTCCTTAAGGGTGGCGTATCAGCCCCAGCATGTCGTGGGAACAATTGACTTTTTATAATATGATTTGTTTAATGCTGAATTTTTCACCACTTGTTCTTTGGTAACCTACAATTGTCCAGGAGAATGGGCGGATCGATTGGCTAGTTCCTTGAGGGTGGCGGATCACCCTCAACATGTCGTGGCAACGATGAACTTTTTATGATTTGGTTAAGGCTGATTTTTTACCAGTTGTTCTTTGGTAGTCCACAATCATCCAGAAAAATTAGCGGATCGATTGACCGGTTCCTTAAGGGTGGCGGATCAGCCCCAACATGTCGTGGGAACAATCAACTTTTCATAATATGATTAAGTCAAGGCTGAATTTTTCACCAGTTGCTCTTTGGTAACCTACAATCGTCCAGAAAAATTGACGGATTGATTGGCTAGTTCCTTAAGGGTGGCGGATCACCCTCAAAATGTCGTGGGACCAATGCGCTTTTCATGATATCAAGATCTTCCTAGTGCTTATAGCCCTTCAATTACCTCTAGTGAAGATAATATTGTCATACTCATTCGAAAGGCAGCTAGAAAATAACTTAGCAACTATACAAGTTACGAAAACTTTGGATATATTTTTTTTTATATTGCTAAAGAAATGTATTTTTGGATCACATTTGTATCTAATAAGTATCAAAATATCATCTCTGGCGTTAATTGGAGAGCTTTGATTACTATATCACTACTAACGACCTGATTAATATTCAAGTAGTTGTGCCAGGTACTTGGAACCGCTATTTTGTCCGTCATTTGACATATTGTACACTTGAAATGGTTGCCACAATAACATACTACAATATTCAGCCTCTTACTAAATCATATTATGGAGAGTTCATTGTTCCCGCGGCATGTTGACGGTGATCCGCCACCCTGAAGGAACTGGCCAATCGATCCGCCTATTTTCCTGGACGATTGTAGGTTACCAAAGAACAAGTGGTGAAAAATTCAGCCTCAACTAAATAAAATTATGAGTCAATTATTCCCACGACATGTTGGGGCTGATACGCCACCCTTAAGGAACCGGCCAATCGATCCGTCAATTTTTTTTGATGATTGTAGGTTACCAAAGAACAACTGGTTCAAAATTCAGCCTCAACTGAATCATATTATCAAAAATTGATTGTTCTCACAACATGTTGGGGCTGATCCGTCACCCTTAAGAAACCGGTCAATCGATCCGCCAATTTTTCTGGATAATTGTGCATTATTAGCGTATCCATTAATTCGCGTATCCGTTTTGTCGAAAGGATTGTTGGCGGCGATATGTTCCAAATTTTAGGCTGACTTCTGACCACAGACACGGTTAATTTTCCAAATCGTTCAGACGTTCGGCTACGCACGCTAGCTGTGTATTTTTCGCCAAGCTTCATCGCCACAAGGGCAACCCCGACAAGCGTCCCAAGCGATAGATAAATATTATATACTGGACGGTTCCAAGGGGTATTTCTGAATTCTGACTGTGCTTGCGCATTTATTCACGACTATTACGAGACCAGGGACAATCAGAGTAATATACGGTGTATTTTGAAAATAAATTGATAATAATAGTAACATAATTGGAGTAGGTAAAACTATCCAAATGACCTTATTAGGAGCCGCTCTTGCCTATCAGCTACCTGTCATTCTCTGTAGTGTGTGATTTCTTCTCCAAGAGCCGGACATTTTCTAGGATCATCTTCAAGGCACCATCTGCAGTCTGAACCTTCACCGATTTTGGAGGTGACCCTTCAGGATAAACCAATTTTGGCAAGTCAGACAAACCGATGTGACTTGAGCCTATACCAGCGTAACTTTGGTGCTATTCTAGAACTGCTTTCCAGCCACCACGTTTCTCACAACAGCCTTCAATCCTGATGTGTTATCTGAACAAATTATAAATGTTGTATCTAGAATGCTATCATACGCACATTGCGTTCTAGCGTATATCTTGGCTTATAACATCGTGGCGTGCAATTCGAGCGAGAAGGTAATTTTGGGTAAAAATGGATTGAGTCATTGCTCATTTCGGAGATCTTCTGTTCCGCATCATATCCCCTTAGTTTGGAGAAGTTAACGCTTGCGGGTGATTATTTATTGAATAGAAAAAAAAATGAAATGAAAACATTTTTTTTAAAGTTGATATGACAGGGAATGACAGCAGATACTTGAAACTCGGCAGTTATAATCAGGGTCGAAGGATCTTCAAAATGAGGTATCACTCGACCTCCCTTTCCATTTGAGGTTTCAGGGGTGAGTGTCACCCTGCCCAAGGGGTTGAAAATGAGGGTTTGATTTATACGCACAGTAAGTGTTCCCCTTGAGAACAAAGTTGACGTATCTGAGTTTTTCATTTTATATGACAATAAATGTTCAAAATCAATGCCGGTACGTTCTTGATGGCCCACCCTGTATATAATCTTGTGAAGTTTCATTGTCAAGGTTGTATCAACTAAATTTTTGGATCTCAAGATGATGTTTGTGGATTGAAATTACATTTTTAGTCAAAAAATTATTACACTCCTCAAGAAAACATTTAACGAAGATAATATAGTTCTGGATGATGTCGTCTCAACAAATATAACATTATATATTTTGTATGATATGATTCATTTTTGTATTCAAGGCCTTGAAAACTAATCCCACTTTGCTTGTTTATCATTGTGATCGCATTTTCATTCAACAGAAGCATTCTGAAACATTTTGAAAGCTTTGGACGCGTCATAAAAAGTTAAAGTTGAACAAAAATCACCTTAATCCTAGAGTTAAAATCATATCATTTACCTGAAATTCTGAAAGCTCAGAAACGATGGTTAACATATTTGAGCACAGCGTTTTAGATCAAAATATCCGAAATTCAAATCCTGAGCAATGGATGAAGCTTTCTCGTTATCACTCAATAACTCCAATGCTTATCTCCGATTCACCTCTATATCTCATTTTATCCTGAACCGATCCATGTACTTTTGAACGTCAGCTGAAAAGCAAACTATTTAAAATTCCACCTGTATCTTCATAGCCGTTGAAAGTTCTAAAAGGGCCGGGCAATCCCCTACTTAATGCCTGGCAGAATCCGACTTAGTAGGATGTGGCGAGAAGTGTGCAGGACATGGCTGTCGCACGTGACTTCCGTTGGATTCCCTACTTTGCCAATGTTCCTGCCAAGCTCGCTTTTTTCTTCGTTAGCACAAAGAGAACTTTTCGTTGGAGAGCTGTTTGAATTACTTCCGGTGTTGGAGCTAATTACTCTTAGGTATATCCGGTCTAAGGAAAACTGAAATACCACCGTCTAGCTTTTCCAATTTAATGAACTCTAATTTATCAATTGCCAACATCGCTTGCCGCTGACTGATGAATTTAAAATTTTAAAATTAGATTTTATTTCACCTTGAAATCGCTAATTGCAGCGGATACAGCTCCTGCTCATCTAGGTGAAAACGTGTTTCATAAGGTTTTTATTACGCTCATTAATCATGACCTAGCCTATTCTATCGGTGTCTGACGTCAGGTGCAAGAAACGGAGTCGCTCCCTGGGGAGTCGTTGGACAGTCACGCATCGGGAGTCTTTTCCTGATTGACGAACGATGTCCATAGAACGAAATGACGGCTTTTACTGGAACTTTATTGGCCATTTGGATTTTGAAAGGCCAAAGATTGTTATAGCTTGAAAAAGCTCAAATTACTTGTCGAAATTCTTCCACGTATATTTTTCACGTTCTTATTGAACTGGTTAATAGTAGTATAGCCGCCACCTCTTATTCATTTTGTTCACATTATAAAAAAAACCTGGACAAAAAGCTTATGCGAGCACAACAAAAGAATTCAAATCCGATACGCACAAAAAAGAACGTACAAAAAAGGTCAAGTCGTAGCATAGCATATTAGTCCGGTATTATTGGATTGAAATATTTTTCATTGGACAAACTTAAATCCATAATTTGTTATATTTCAGTTCATTGATCGATGATAATATACTTTTTCATTGAAAAAAAAAAAATAAAATAACATTGCAAAAAAAACTTCAATATTTAATCGGTTCATTTAGCTGCTGGTTTAATACATTTTACTCCAACTTTCTTGGATTATTATGAATATGTTATCAGATATATGTTGAGAAATGAATTATCTGTGGAGGCGAGAATACATGTCTTCGACGATTCCGCTATAGGTGTTGGTAGCAGGTTTCTGAATAATCTCCCATGCGTATCTTGTACGGGAAGTCATTCCAATAAATCCACTAATATTTGGGCAAAATCTCAGTTGTCTTGACAAGTTGCCAAATCATTGTTACAGAGACTAATGCGAGAGCATCTTAAGCTAAGATTATCGGAACACTCACGAAATGCAGCAACGGTTTAATTGGATTTTTGGAAGTTCAATTTTATAATTATTTAATTATTTATCAGCATCCATCAATTATACAGGGTGCCCCAGAAGCCCAAAAGTAATGGGGTATATTTGAACAACGGTAAGTTAGGAAAAAAATGAGACTTAACTGTTCTATAACATATTTTCGTACGACCTTTCTTTTCGGAATTCTTCGTACTTTGAAGTTACACCCTGAGGAAGGTTTTCCAATGATAGCACCAAAACGGTGAAAGCAATTTTAATGAAACTTGGACTGTAAACGCCAGTAGGTACCTAAGGACTTGTAGCTAGAGATTGTAGCAGTATCTCAATATTATCTTGGAAGCCTGGGGGTGGTCCACCATAAAAAGCCCCTAAACTTTTTCTTCTGATTTAGGTTCACCAATAAATTTATAATGTTAATCTATTCACATCGAAAAAATCGATCGTTTTCAAGACTTACTTTTTGATTTATTCCAAAAGACGAGGAATTGTCCTCTCGAACCATGACAAAAACCATTCAAACAATTAAGGTTATGTCCATTTTAAGAAGCTTGCAATCTCAAAATTGTAATCTTTTTAATTTGTCTTTTTTTTTTTAATGATTGTAAACAAGCACTAAAAAAAAATACGAATTTGTCAGTTTCTTTGAAACTTGCTTCTCATATCGTTCAAAAACGTTCAATTGTTGTATCCTCTCTCTTGTTTGTAAGAATTTTGAAATGAGCTTTCTGTTTATCTTGAAATACGACTTATTCCATATGCTTGCTAAATTTACAGGTATTTTTGAAAAAAAATGGATGACGGAAGACAGACTTCTCCAGTGGTCAGTGGTTCAAGAACCGAGTAGGTAACCGTCAAGTCAAGAACAGTCTTGATCAGCCGTCCATGGAATGTTTCCCTGGCTCAATCGACACAACTATCACTGCCTTGATACGTGATGCATTATTCAAAGTAGGATTTCAAGACAATTTTTTTATCACTTTGCTTCAGATACATACATTTTGAGTTATTCCGTAGTTGTATTTGATGTGGTTTGGAGTCAATTCTCTTTAGAAGAAAAAAACACGAAATTATTATGTGTTTTCAACCGAGGACTATGCCGATATCTGCAAAATAATAAAGATATTGTGGTGGAATATTTTTGATCTGATAAGAAAGAACCAATTTTTTATTATAAAGATAGACAATTGAAGCAATATTATTGATTTTCAATTCTTATTTATCTCTCAGGCCTAAAAAAATCATCACGTATCAAGGCAGTGATTAGCTATGTCGATTGAGCCACGAAAACATTCAATGGATGGATGACCAATACTGTTCATGACGTGACGGTTACCTACTCGGTTCTTGGACCACTGGGCAAGTCTGTTTTCCTTCATCCATTTTTTTCAAAAATACCTCGACAAATTTAATTAATTTGATCATGTTACTGAAGCATAAATAAGTCTTATTTTCAAATAAACAGAAAGCTCATTTCAAAATTCTTATAACCAAACATAAAAACAATTGAGTTTTTTTTTACGTTAACCGAAACTGAATATGAGAAGCAAGTTTTACAGAAACTGACAAATTCGTGAATTTCTTTAGTGCTTGTTCACAACTATTCAAAAAATAGAAGAAATTGAAGAAATACAATTTTGAGTTCACAAGTCTCTTAAAATGGACATAACCTCAATTGTTTGAGTGGTTTTTGTCATGGTTCGAGAGGACATTTTATCGTCTTTCAGAATAAAGCAAAAAGTAGTCTCAACCCAGCTTTTCTTTACAACATTGTGATCTAATTGTTTCAAATCAATAAATGTTGAAACATTTTTGAAGGTGTTTATCTCGAAACTGACGAGGAGTTGAAAAAATGTTCGTAGGATAAAAATTGTTCATTTTAATTAGTAGAATCCTAATTTTGAATATTGCCCGATAAAACTGGGTCACCCTGTATTTACATAATGAAGCCTATAATCAGTTAGTTATTAACCGCTTGGAAGTTTGTGACCCTTGATATAGAGTGAATGAACTTTGAATATTTGAACAACAAAATAATGTATTTGAATCTTTCAAAAAACGTAGTGGAGCTTCATCGTGCGTTACTGTTACTTAAAAACCTACATTTCTTATTATTTTATGGCGGCCAATCACAAAAAAAGTGTTAGGAGCAAATCTCTGACCAACAATCTGCTGATTTTCTAGAATCTGCCTTACTGTGACATGGGTTTTGTTCAGTTCTCCAGTTATTTTCTGGGTACTGGTATTTGCTTCAATTTTGTTTAAAACAGCTCGTTCAATGTAAACTGTTCGTATCGATGAGGCCTCTGATTACTGATCGATTAACGCGCCCATTTACATTCCTGCCTCAGGAGCAATCTAGGAGTGAGGATGATGATTTATGTAAAAAAAAATGTCATTTTAAAATTTGAAAATTCCAACTACTTACGAAGACATTCAAAAAAAAATTGAATTTTAGCAAAAAGGTTTTTTGTTTTTATTCAAATTTTTTTGCCATTGCCACTTTATCTACTCTGGAATTTGATTATTAAACTTCTGACGTGACCTCTCTGAACGGTCATCATCAAAATAATCTCAAATTTAAAACAAATCTTTAATAAGAACCCACTGTCAAACCACCCTGTATTATGTATCGATTATTTTTTATTTAAAACGATCATTCAGGGATTTTATCAACATCTTAATTTAAATTAAAACGTACAGGAAGGCTCAATAAACAGTGTAAGTATATTAAATTAACAATTTAACAAAAAAAAACAACACGCACATTTTTTTTTCAAATATGAACAGTGGGGTTTTTGGTGATGCAGATCAAGATTTCGTTGTCATTTTTTTTTTGCAATAAAATGGGATGAAGGGTATTTGAAATATTTACGGAAAACCATTATATTTTTGGGTTTAAAAACCTTCATTTTGCGGATCAATGTTTATAACTTTTGGTATTTTCTAGCATCACTCGGCTTTTGGTTGTTTATCAACCGCAAATTAACAGCCAAGGTCTCGAATAAATTCACCTCAATAACCTTGCAAGAGTTATCCTATCAAACTTCACCACAGATATCGGGCGTGTTCGAGTATTAATAGTTTTAAATCCCCATACCCAAAGTTGGAAATTTCGATGTTAATAATTGGATAATGTTTGGCGAAGAAGATATGTGTATATATTTATTCTTGGCAAACAGAAAATGGCTGCAGCTACTGTGGATTTGATATCGCATAATTAATTGCTAAAACCCTACCGCAAACCACTCTTTATTATTATATATCAGGATAAAGCGAACGAAAGCCATTATTGTCGATAAATGATTAAAGTTTGATTAGTTAGAATTCGGAATGGTGTTAGTCGCCTGAGAATTTTGATTTCTGTTTACCCACAATGAGAATAATGATTTCTGTAAATAGATCTTCCAATACTCATTATATGATGTTGATTCGGAATGTCTCTTCCCTTTGTATGGAAGTACTGGCTTTATTAATGCCAGATTTGAACAATATTTGACTTGAATAATGTATTTCTTATGAGGCCGTTACTATGTTGAACCAGTATTAACCTTTATGATTGAATTCAATGAATACCTATGGTGGTTTCGGCATGTAGAAAATTAACGTACAGTGACTAGTAAAAATATGTGTGTTGATACATGGGAAACTGCCAGGGTTACAATTTCTTGCTCCCTGTATTTCACTCATGAACCCAATCACACCCCATCTTCATCAATTTGAACTTTAACATTACAGAAACCAACGAGGCTTCAGTTTTCAAAGCCTTGCGAGTCCTAAATGTCTCGAACAGTCTCATTGACATTCTCTTTCAGACTGCTTCGTCAACAAAATCATGTTCTAAAACTAGCTCTAGCGACCAGCTAAAATTGGAAACGAAACTGCATGAATAAACCGGATAAATATGACCCTAATTATGATTTATGTAGACTTAATCTAGATTTCTTGATTAAGTTTTAAAGCTTATTTCGAGAAGAGATAGTTAGCGCTATCTTACTGAAGCAATTATATTGTTCTGGACAAGCTGCTGGGAAGTTTGTAAAATTAAACATAGTCTCAAACTTTTTATTCACTGTCCTCGTTTAAATATTTTGCAATCATGACCCTCCCTTCGTCTTTGTAAAAAATGGGCCTTAGGAGGACCCTATCCTTAATTAGTCACATATTTTTTGTCCGTTCAGGGACTAGGCTTAATTAATTTCAAAAATTTGCATTGCCAAATAAACTTCTGAATTCAGCATCGCAGTTCAACAAGCGGTAATTTGAATTTGAAATTTTTCAGAAATAACTTTGACTCTATGCTGTTCAGGCCCTTTTAGGTGAAAGACTCCCTTGAAGCTCGTCGTTATGTAAATTTTGGTTAAACGACGCGTGTTCTCTGAGACCACAACCAAATCACCATTCTGTAGGGATTATCAAAATGCAGACAGGTTTAGCTACTGCAATTATAGATTAAACGTTGTCCAGCAAATATCGTTCTAAATGGAAACGTGTTACTAAAGTTTAGACCATATTTGAGCAACTATATGAAGTCAATTCATTAAAAATTAATGGGCAGTAATACTCAATGATTCATCAACTAGGAAAAATCTTTTTTGCCAAAACGCCGCAACCTCTACAACAGATTTGATGATTGTTGTTTGTGAAATATGCATAAACAAATTGGCTTGGCGAATGTTGTCCTTCAGTGGTTGCAGATATCCCCATAAACAGAAGTCACAGGGAGATGGAGTAGCGCGTTCGTAAGGCACGTTGGGTGGCGACCATCGGATGGCCATTGGAAAAGTAGGTCTCGACGGCGAACGCACGTTCCTCCTTTGTCCAGCGCTTGACGACAACAGGGTTGAGCAGTAACTAAACTTCACGACACCCTTTTTTGAATAAGACCCTCTCCAGCCCTTTTTCACCACGCCTCGCTCATTGGCGCCCAATTCAAATCAGCAAGTTTCCCTGCCGCACCATGTATTTTTTGTAACAACCCCTATTATCTTCAAATAGTGTTGAAGCTAGTACGTGAAAGTTACTAGACCGCTACGTTACTGGATAGTGGTTGCTACTACCTTTTCACTTTACTGTCACGCTATATAGTGCCAACGTTGGCGTTATTAGGGATATTTTGAACCTCTTATTAATTTCAACGTTATTAACGTATCCCGCTATAATAAGAATGCGCAGAAAACAAAACATTAATAACGGAGAGGACACATAAAAGAGATTTTGAAACTCGTATTTAACGTTTGACGTTGTGTCATCACCATGTCATCTGTCATCATAGTGATCAGATTTGTTGTGCTTTTGGTTTTTGATGTTTTGATTTTGATTTTGTGATATTTTCGCCAAATTCTTAGCAGGGCAGCGCACGAATTATGAAATATGACTGAAGATAGATTTGAAGATTCAGACTACCAAATGTAAGGTTTACATCTTATTTCACGTCCGCTTGGCAAACATGAATCAGAATAATATGCTACCATCTACATTGAATGTGTGTTCAAAGTTACTTTTACGCCAAATTCAATGTGGATAGTAATACATAATTCCCGTTTGACAAGCGGAAATCTGTCACTTCCACTTCGAAGTTAAATTGAATGTAACTCGAGCAAAACTACGAGTATCACGGGCAAAACACCGACTGGAATGATAAAAAGCTGATCCCCAACAGCATCAATTACACTGTTGCCAAGCTGTAGAACATAGGATCAGTTTCTGTTGGATATTTAATGAAAAGACAAGAATCTTACAATTCCAGTGCAACTGTAGCAATGTTTCACGATTTCTATGTAATAATTAAATAATACTGTATATCAATATGACAACATGAGAAAATAACCGACGGTTATTAAGCGAACGTTAAGGCTCCGTAGATAATGTAACACGTTATCGGTTAATGACCGATTCGGTTATTTCCAGACATCTGCGCAAGCTGAGAATAACCGGCAACGTTAATAACGGATCAAATAAGAGCTTCAAAAACTCCCTATTGATCATAGTCTCAGGAACGTACCGGCTACTATGTGTGCTCCTTGGGATTGGTGAATTCCGTGAGTACGCACGATTCAGGCATTCCATACTGTGTCTGATGAACTGAATCATATTACGTTTTGTATTTTCTTGATCTTCCACTTTCCCCTGCGCTTGGTGCGGGGATCACATCACGCGTTCACATCATAATCTTCTGTCTTCTAAAGAAGCAATTACTGGCTTGTTTCCAAGTTGGCTAAGCTATATGTCCAGCAGTTATTCGATGAGTTAAACTCAATTCCATTCTTCCGGGATTTTCTTGCAAAACCTTTCGTTCCTTAGCCACATAGCTCCCAGAGATCATTTTGAGGCCTCAACTTCCACTATAATATGTTATGAAGACTTAGAGTGACAGTAATGTTGAGTATGAGTCAGCCAACCATTAGAATCACCCAAACTTCAACGAAAAACTTCAATTAGTATCCTCATCTAATGATTTCCGGGATTGTTAAATGCATGTTTAAGTCATTACAGACTAACTTTTTATTGTGAAAAGAAGATACAACAGACCTCAAGACACTTTTGAAATTGGGATTTTATAAATCTATACTTCATTGAAAAGTCAATCACAGATAGGGACAAAAATAATCGATTCCATGTCCAAAGTAAAATATTTTGCTCCAATAATACCGGACTAATAGGCACCTGCGTGACTTTTTGCACTATTCTTTTGGAGCGTATCGGTTCGGCATTCTTTTGTTGGTGCTGGCATAAGCTTTTTTGATTTATACTAAGTTAATAAAATTAATCAGAGTTGGCAGCTACCATACTTCTCCCCATTTCTTCACTCAAGTTTTAAACATTATATCAGCAAGATGATGTCCTCCTGTATTCAACTGAGTTCTGGTGCATATTGATCGGAATGGCTGTGATTTTCATTCTAACGCGGATCTTAAGTTCTTGCAAAGAGTGAGGTCGTAACAACAAAAGAAAACAGAAATGAGAAGAAAACGAAATAAAGGTTTTTTTAACCCTTTGGGTACGATCACTTAGTAGATGGGAGATATTGGTTAACGTTTCTAACTCGTGCGGAGAGTGGTCGTGGGCAGAAACACTCTCAAAAGAATAGTTGTTGCGAGTCTAATGTGCGCTACTCGCTTTTAAACCCAAGCTCACCAATCTGAAAGAAAACGGTAAAACTGCTGCGTACGTTAAAGACTGGAATTGCCCAAAAAATACAATTTATTTAAAACTATGTAACATGTAGGTACAAAATAAGCACTTGTCGATATCGATATAACTCGACCATTACTAGTATACAACCTTCCACTTCATACGTCAGGTTTGACGCCAAAACTTACTGATAAACAAATCGATAGTCAAGAAACGCTAGTTTTTTTAAGTATGAAATGTTTCCGATATTCACGGTTTCCATTCGGAGCAAAAATGTGTAATCACTCAGTTAAAAATACACCAAATTGATGTTAAATACCGCTTAGTGATCACTAGGTGTTCACAGAAATGAGTGCAAGTCAGTTATGTGACGGTTAAGTGTTCAGTGTGACAGTGAAACGTGAGTGGATGAAAATCGAGAAAACACTTATAACAATAATTATAGCTTGGAACGTTAAGTAAACATTTATGTTCAATCACATCAACGAGGGTACCGGACAATAGCTATATAACCTATGATCGCTATATAGTTGATGATCGTGATGTAGCTTGATGTCTCCTAAACGATAAAATGGAAAGGACTTTCCAAATAAGGGTTGTTTCGGTGACGTCAGCAGGTTAGTCCAGGGTGCGTTGATGTACGTTTCAATTGTCCAAAGTTTCATGGGGTTTAGGCTGGGTGATTGGAGGTGCTGAATAGTTCAGAGACAGGATTGTCCAAATTGGTCCAGAAATCCAATAAGGGTGAGTTTTGAACGAATCATGGAATATGTACCGTGAATAGACAGTTTGTAACAGACATTACACTACACTAACAACACGTCATGCAGTATGTAACGGAACGTGAACAGAATCGGTAACCGACAGGCCTCAAAAGCAGAAATACCAGATAGGCAAGGGAGCTCGGAGTTTGTACAATCTTACCACAGATGTAAGGGGATCTTAGCATGTGTTTTCGTTGAAACTGGGTGAGTTCTAAAGATTTAAATCAACAAATCTGCACTAGGGCAGTTGATACAGCTAACCAAGCTGGAGCTGTCATCAAATTCTGATTCAATCGAAAAGCTTTTCAAAAAATCGGCAAATTTGGCACCACCTCTCAGGGGAAAAAACGAGAACTCAAAAGACCGAACAACGTTGCCAGATTGACAAGTTTATCTCGACTCAGGTGAACTGAGACACTCCGAAGTGATCGCTGGACGAAAGATGAGTTAGTGAGTGACTATCACATAAACACTATTGTAAAATAACACATTTGAAAAAAAAACCTCATTTTTACCTAACAATTATGAATTTACTTATATCTAGATCCCAGTTCTACCACCATGTTTAAACTAAACATTTATAATCGAAAACCACGAATTTCCGGACCGTATCAAGGTCGATGCTTTAACCCTTTTCCTTGAGATAGCCTCACAGGAAAAAATCGCAAATGCTCAAATCCGGAGAACTTCCCGGCTCTCCGTTCCAAACCATAACATATGACTGAAAACGTGGTGACACAACGAGTCCTCTCCCAGGTTCAAATCTCTTCCACAGTGAATCTATTCGCCTTAAGCAAGTGCGCTGTAACCGCACCCTCTATAAGTTTACATTGGCTCTACTCCCATTCAACAATTATCTTTAGAAGGCTAAAAGGCAACGAAAAATTAAAATTATTTTTCGCTCCACACACTACCTAAATAATTGTCGATTGTATTACTTATCATCCCTGACACCGCAGCCTGTGATGCGCTGATGGTGTTTTCTCTGTGCTTTTCTTTCACTCGAAAAGGTATGGTCTAAATAATGTTTGTGACTATTTATACTGTTTCTCTGTCCGATCTTTGAGGAATGGGTTTGGATTCCTCATTATCCCTTCTCCAGAATGTCAGTGCTTCACATTCAAAAACGATGTTTGACTCTGTTTTCTCCTTTTCATTGCAGAGCCTACATGTTCTCTTAGGGTACGGAGTCCAGTCAGTACCCCTGTTACTTTCCTAAGCTGATGTCTACTGAGTTTCAATAGACTTCCAGAGAATAAGAGTTGGATTTCCTTTACCTCTGTCGATGGTACGCTATCTAGGAGGTCTGCGTTTATACTATGTGTTGAGGTGCTGTGGTTCATATTCCACTGTGAAATGTCATAAGTCGTGGATTCCATCCGTAAAAGAAAATAAAACGATAAAATAGATGTAGACATGGGTTTTAACATCTCACCTGCTACGGTTTTTGCAAGGAACAAGTGGTGTTTGGGTCTAACAAGAAACAGCAATATAATTTACTGAGCCACCGGCCGCACACGATTTTCTCACTTCTAGTACAAACAATGCTCACCGTATAACGTTAACAGTAATTTAGATGGCCTTTTCTTTTCATGAGGACCTGAGATATTTTTTCCCCTACCTGCCTAAAGGCAGGGTGGATGACAGTAATTTATTACGAACACAAGAGGAGTTGCGATCTCTCGGATATTGCCTTTTCATGTCGCTCCAATTAGATTCAAAGGTGTTTGTACACAGGCGGTCGTGTTAGTTGATCATGTCTTTGTTTTACTTTGAATTATCGAGGTTTCGACAACTTTTTTTCTTGTTTGGGTAACACATTTTCATTGAATTTGCAAATCTATATGTTTATCTACTGGATGTCATATATATCCCGTGTGTTTCTTTTATGCCATACTTTACCTCTATTCAGCTTCCATATTCTTCGTAATTTTTCGACCAAGAAATATGGTAGCATTATTGGGATTTAGTTTATAAATAAATGTATAGTTGTCAAGTAAAAATGTGTTCAAGTATTTTTAAGTGTGTGAATTATTTTATTTGAATGATTTGTATGTGACATCTATCGTCTAACGATTCCTTCAGAGTGGCTCAGTTCGGTCGAGTTGAGATGAGTTTATCGGTCTGGCAACGTCGCTCAGACCTGTGGTGTCTCGTTTTTCCGCTAAAAAAAAACCTGGGAGAATTCAGTTTAGAACTGAGGTTAGTGGTTGTACGATACCTCGTGGCTTTGCCGATTTCCTGAAGGATTTCCCGATTCAATCAAGCTTTGGTGGGAGCTCAAGTTTTGGTAGCTGTGCCAAGTGCCCTTGTGCAGATTTTGTTGATTAATCGTGGACATTTCTCCAGTTTCAACCACAACACGTGCATAGGCCCCCTTAAATCAGTGGTAAGATTGTACAAACTCCGAGCTTCCTTGTCTATCTGGTATTTCTGCTTTTCAGGCCTGCTACTGTTACTGTTATTACTGTCTGTTCGTTACTATCACTGATTCTTTTTGCGGGCTGTCACTTACGACTCACATGTTGTTGGTTAGTGTACTGTCTGTAACGTACTGTCCATGCCATGTTCATATTTCCTTCTTCGTCTGAAACTCACCCTCTCTGATGCCTATACCAAGCTTGGACAATCCTGTCTCTGAACCCTTCAGTATTTCAAGGGTAGGTCCACTCCCACCCACTCAGTCTAACCCCTTTGAAACGTTAGACAATTGGAACGTACATTACTTGCATACTTGCTGACGTCACCGGAACAACCCTCCTGGTGACTCCTGTCCATTTCATTGTTAGGAAAACAACAAGCTACGTCACGACCATCAACGATTATCACTGTTATTGTCCGGTAGTCCGGTACCCTCGTAGGTGTGATATTGTACATAATCACCTAACGTTTCAAGCTTTTTCAATCCCTTACGTTTCATTGTCACTTAACACATAACCGCCACAGAATTAACTTGCACTCATTTCTGTAAACGCTTAGTGATCACTTGGCGATATTTAACATATATTTGATGTATTTTCAACTGAGTAATTACGCATTTCTGTCCCGATTGGAAAAGTTGATTAGTGAAGGTATTTCATATTTATAAAAAGTCGCGTCCTCCGCTTATCGATTCATTTGTCAGTTATTTTTGCGCTAAACCTGACGTGTGAGGTTATATTATTTCAATAGAACTGGTCTGATATATCGATACGGTTTAGAGGTCGATATCGACAAGGTTATATTGTGTGTATATTGCATAGTTGTAAATAGATTATATATGTATTTCTGGGAAACTCTAGTCTTTGGTGTACGCAGCAGTTTTCCCGTTTTCTTTCAGATTGGCGGACTTGGGTTTAAAAGCGGGTGGCGCTAATTTATATTCGCAACAATTGTTTATTTGAGAGTGTTTCTACCCGCAGCCACTCTCCGCACGAGTTAGCATCAGTTATACAATCTTCAACATCCCCTTCTCGAACTCCAAAGCGTAAGAACAACACCTTTCCTTCTCTTTTCTTCTTTTTTTTTGATTTCCTACACCACAAATATCGTATTTTGCGAATCATTACTCGTATCGATAATTTTCTTTTTCTAATTTGGTAATAGTCGGTGCAAACATGGACCAACTAGGCTTTTGTTGATACGTCATAAGCGGGTCCTTTTGTTCTGCGATAACACTAAACTCTGAAAACATAAAATGCCCTGAACAAAAACAATATGAGTCCCGAGGCTTGGTTTAAACCGCTGATTCTTCGAAACATTGCTGCACAAAATGAGGAACTGGGGATCAAACATCTGCAATTCGTCAGTTTTCGCACTGCAGAAATGGGAATCTGAAAATAGTATTTAACTAGTGTCGTATGAGAGGTTTTTTTGATAAGATTTTGAGATGTTTGCATTTGGGCATGACTATTTCATTTTACTGTTTCACGTTACAACATATCTATATTTTTTCTAAATGCAACTTTCTTGATTCGAATAACTCAGTGGATATCTGACGGACAAAGTGTTCGTACATACAGTCTGAAAGTTATGCAGATCCTCCTGGATCATTTCTGTTGAACACTCACTTTATCTCTTCGAAAACTCCTTATCGTCCCAATTCGACAACTTATTGCGATAAAACTGAACCGAACACAGAAAAAGTAAAAAGACGTCGAAGACTAAGGAAGAATTACACTTTAAGGCGGTCGAGGTTAGATTGGGGCGTCGGGGAGCTGGGCGGGGGCCAAAGAAGCGGAATTCTTTGAGGTGCAATCAAGAGCTCTTATGAGGCTGTGATGCCGCTTGGCCCAGTTAGGGTCCTTTCTATTAAAAACTATGCGACGAAGAGTGCACCCAGAAAATATGTCGTTTCGAGAGTGATTTTTCAAGACTTTGGCAAATGTGTATCTTTGGAATTTGACGAATATTGCATTTTGTCGAATGGAACGAATGCAATTTTGCTTTTGCTTTCAGGAGAATTTTATTCACAGAAGAAAAGTCACAGAGAATTACGGTCGACTCTGACAAAATACTCTTGTTGATTCAAGATTAAATTATTTGGAAGCCATCTAAGATCAATCCGAATTCGAAAGAGAATCGAAAAACTAACCCATTAAGCCAAGACAGTAGAAAAAAATCACCCCGAATGGTTATTGACAAAGGATCTGCCTCGTTCCTTTCCGTGTTTGAATCAAAAAAGAATTTTGATTTCGTCTTGCCTCCGCTTCAACAGGTTTTATCTGAAACGTTTACTGCGATTAAATATCTTTTCTTGATATTCAATAGAGGAAATGAAACCTCATTCAAAAGCGAGATTGAATCATACATCTTTTCTTTCGATTTCCCTTAAACCAGTCCAACGCATAACGCAATAAAAAACATAAATGGTCGAAAAGATATTCTTCATTCAGTGGTAGAAATTTAGAGGCCTTAAAAATGTCGAGAAAGCAACATAACTCAAAGGAGAAATCCCATTTCGCCGTTCTAAAGAAATATTATTGAACCAATAACATCCATAGTCGACAGGCGGTCGGTATTTTTCGCTGACTTGTCTTAGCTAGAGCGTCTTGAAGACTCTCCAAATTGCTGCCAACTCATTTTGAGGCTGGAAAAGAAAAGAAAATAGGTCGTGTGGTTTTGCCAGATTTCACTTATGCTTCGACGTTATTATGGAGAATCACTAACGGCTCCTTTATCCTACAAACTATGTCTACCCTTCCTTTTCTATTCAAGTGAAGGAATGGTTTTATTGATACACTGATTAACCTCTCATCTCCATAATCATTCAAACAGCCATTCAGCATGCTTTACTCACCTCATTCAAATTGTTCTTATCAAACGAGTAATTGGCAAAATTTCACTCTATTTAATGTAATGCAAAAACCTCTCAAATAACCCCTTGTCTCGCGTCGGAAACGTCTTTATGCCGCATTTGTTTGGAAATTAGATTTGCATTTGTCAACGTATCCAAGTCGTTCATTAAGATTCATCCGCCGATTTGCCAGATTTTAATTTGATTGTGGTGCGGATATTTTGCACCGGTCGGTGTTTGCATTTATGATTGTGAGGACAAGCCCCGATTATTTAAATTTTTTACTACCAGAAGCCCTCATGATTATGCTGAAGGATTGGAACATTAGTCGGAGTATTTCCTAATCTTGTTATGTTAATAAACTGTGATATAATATTATTACCAACTATATAATAATGTTACAGCTAGGTGACATCAAGGTTGATACTTGACATATTCTGGTCTTATTCACGTCGTTTCATGTTTTTGTACCAAATATCTTTGAAGTGAAAGCTTCTTGTGGCGCGCTGAAAACTTTATTTTGTGGGTATTGAATAAGGATGAGCCGTCAGACTCAAGGTTATGTAACGCTCCTTTGGGTGAAGTCGCCTCAAGTCGAGTAAGGGAGCGAGAGAAAACAAGTGTTATTTTGCATCTCAGTTTGCTGTGTTGATATATTTTAGAAATAACACAGTGCCTTAAAAGTCTTTAGAACAAAACCTCCCACAAAAACATTTTTGAAGACACGAAAAAATATTGTTCATCATAAATCACGATTTATATCCATATAAAGAAAAAGAAAAAACATGTAGGAGGTAGAAGATCGACAGTTTTGTCGATTGAGACAAAGAAAACCACGGGGAATAAATAACTCATGAGTAATTACCCAAAAACAAATTATGAATCTAGAAAAAGTACCAAACAATCTCAACATTATCATAGAGTTTTGTATCATCCCATTATTTTCATCATTCATCCCAATATTCCCAATTATGAACATAAACACTAACAAAACAAGCGTGAACGTCAACATCAAACATCAAATACGGCACGACAGCTTAACAACATTGATCATCTTTTAAGGCTATTTATACGACACTCGGAATACGGCGATTTGATAAGATATGGGTCACTTCTATCACCTGAACGATCACATCCTACACTTCCCAGAATCGACACAGGAGAGTGTGATTGGTTGGAGCTCAAATCCCGGCCGCTACATTGGATTGGACGGTGCACAGGAATAGAAATTTGCTCTTTCAAGAAGTATTGATACATGTTCTATTATATTTGTTTTTGCTTTTTTTCATTGGTTATTTCGTACTAAATTCTTTACACCATTTTTTTTTTCCTTTATATATTTTTACAAGGTTCAACCCAAGCGGACCCAGATCAATCAAAATATCAAAAGACTCACAGGCGTGTATTGAACGTTGAAAACTGCCGTTGGCATTGATATACTTGAACTGAATCCCGCTGAACCATTTGAATGTGCGGAAACAAAGACAGAACACATATACAAAGTCTAGAAGACAAACTGACGCATTAGTTCTTACGGAACAATGCGCCACGGAATGCAGTGGATGTGAATCGAACTATCAGACATTGATGATGTATTATTTAAGATTTCTGCAATATATTATACAGATTCATATCCATAAAAGCACTGACTTTGACTTTGAAACTGTCTTTATTTGGTAAATTAAGACAAAAACTATGAATAAATGTATTATTTTCGGTTTTCTTTTGAATGTCCGGAAACATCTGGGGATGGGGTCAGTGTGGGCTTTCATAGTTGATGTGTTCCGCGCTGCGGGGCGATCCTTGCATGATGTGTGATGGTGACTATGAGATAATGTCACTTACTACTCCGGACGTCTGGGGAAGCCGTGCATGGCTCCATGTGTGATTCGACGGCTGTTACGAACCTCCTCAAGGAAAACTTTTTCTGTTTCGCCCCCTCTGTTGGCCCTTCAGGAGATGGTGTCATTAAGCCTCACTGTTTGATGTGTTGTGGAGTGAACTTGGTGAAATCCCATTTGTTCATCTGGCAGAAAGTTTTTTGTTCTTGTAACTTCTCGAATTTTGTGGAGGATGCATTTCTCCAACACTTTTCCGATGGCGGCTGGAAGACTGATGAGTCTCCAGTATTCCGGATTGTACCCTGCTTTCTTGATATTTTTTTATGAGGATTACCCGGGCATTTTTCCACGTAGAGAGGAATGCAAGCACAAAAGACAACATGAAGATAAAATGTTACGTTCAAAATGGCGTCATCTGTCATCATGGCAAGCTAATAAGCTGTCATGTGGCAATCTACGTACCGCCATCTTTTCGAGATTTAACGAACTTAAGACACATCAGCGCCTCTCCGTGGATGCGAATCAAAGCTTTCACTTGGGCGGGGCTTCATTTACGTTTTTGTTCTTAACTTTGTATATGTGTTCTGTGGATAATACTCATTTTTTGTTGAAAATCTGAACGCGGAATAAATGAGAAAGAAAAAAAATGATTTCCCATATGCTTTGTTCTATAACCTTCAAGGCAAGACGCAATTGCCTTCCCAATCTATCATTTCACTTTTTGTATAACACCGTCGATCTTGAAAGGTCCGGTTATTTGAAAATATGATAGATTAAAACCTCCATAGAGGTCATCCGCCAATCAGATCCGCTCATATAATGACACAACACCTAATTTTCACATCGTTTCAGACAATATACCCCGCTTGCAAATGCTAGTTCGAATACTAATTTATATTCCACTTGGATGAAATTCTAAATTACATTCACCGCATCTAAGAAATTAAGGGAAAATCTACGTGGAATGATCCGGGTTCATTTCAGAGGCTAATGAAAACCCTTCACGAACTTGCAGGTGGATAAGGTTCATTGGGAAACAATTTATATGTATCTAGGGGGTGTTTAATTCTCGTCATTTCTCGGGTTAATTGAAAATATCGGTTGTTTGGTTTTTGAGAGTTTAACATCATTTTGCTCAGTATTTTTTGCATTGATTGAAAGACAAATGTGGGGAAAATTTGGTTTAGTTAAACCTTTTATAGTCCTCGGTATGCACATGAAATATGTGACTAAGAACACCATTGTGGCACAGACGAAAACGTTGATTATCCAGTCATTCATTATTCGCGGTGCATACATATCCACATATTATCCAAACTAAGGCACTTTGTTTAAATATTAACAAGGCGCGAAGGACTGTCGGGTGCCTCCTCTGATAGATAAGTGATTGCGGATGTGAATAAATGCATAATAATACGTAAGACGTTTCTTAGGAAAAATTTGTGAGTGCTAGAAGTACTCGATCATACTTTCTATTTCTATTATTTTTTAGATCATTTTTGCTATTTGCACTTGATTTCTTCAAGCCGCTATCATAGTGTCAGTAACATTTCTGTCATCACCTCAAAACATTTTGTGTCTTGTAAACTAATAATTTCCAGCTCTTTTTCAACTCTTCACCTGTAATCTGGCGCTTGTTTTCTAAAACACACTGTGTTTTTTTACTAACAATTCATTTCATCCGGGGGTGTCATGGTGATGAAAAATCGAAAAAATAGAAACAAATGACTATAGGGTAAAACAATTCATGAAAAAAAATGTTGAAGTCAAAAATATTTTTCCATCAAGTGGAAACGATTTCTCTTGGTATTTCATGGAATACTGTAAATTATTTTGCTATAGAAATCACTCTTACTATTTAAACTAATTTATTTACACACACTAACACCTAGTTTATGTGCAGGGTTATTGATTATAAGACTTTTTAATTTGACGTTTTAGAAAAAAGTGTTCCAAATAAAAGTTTCATGGTTGAAAATTACATTTTTAAAAAACAGGTTTTCACATATACAGGGTGTTCCAAAAAGTCTGGGCGAGGTCTCACTTTCTTATTTCAAATTGATACCCTATTTTTTTATTTGATTTTTGGATTCTCCTTCAAATTTTAATCATTTTTCATGTAGCATATCCTTTACCTGAGTTTGTATAAAAAGATATTTGATATTTTATAAATTGAATAATACCAATCCATTGTTATGAAAAAGTGAAATATATCTATGGTTTCGAAGTATTGACGTAATTGTGTGTGTAGGATATACCAAAACTTCTCTGATTTCAAATTCATACTCAAAAAATGAACAAAAAATAAAATAACGTCTTATATAAAAAGAAATCTTTTGAATCAAATGCAGAATTATTTATACTTTGATACGTTCACACTTTAAAAGTACTTAATGACGTGACATTTTCGTCAATTCGAGCGTCAATAATTCGAAATCATAGATATATTTGACATTTTCACAACAATAAATTATTATTATTCAATTAATGAATATCATATATTTTTTTATACATTGAACTTAGGTATAGGATATGATACATAGAAAATGTTTAGAGTTAAAAGGAGAATCCTAATATCGAATAAAAAAATAGGGCATCAATTTGAAATAAGAAAGTTGGACCTCGCCCAGACTTTTTGGAGCACCCTGTATATGTGAAAACAGGTAATTTAAAAAGTTCATTTTCAACTATGAAATTTTTATTTGGAACACCTTTTTCTAAACCGTCAAATTAAAAAGTTAGAGGGGAGGGGCATTTATAATCAATAACCCTGTACACACACACTGATACTAATTTATATCCACTTATTTATGTTTCGTAAACCGATAGTATTCTGATTTATTTTTCGTTTTTAGGAAGCACATGCAGTTTTGAAAGTATTCTCAGTGTAATTCATAGAATTTAGCATATTGATCTCTTTATAACCTTTATAAATCTATTTTTGTTGACCCTTCAGAAGGAAAGTTCTGTAGTCATCACAGAGTCACGTTCTCCACTTTTCTACATTTTTAATTTTTTGAAGTTTGAGCTACTAGTAGTTCAAAAAGCGTGAATCAGTCATTCATCTAGCAAGCTAGCAAACTTAACAGGGATCGTGAACTTTGGCAACTGTTTTGAAAGAAAAAATAATACTCTTATTATTGAAGCTTTGTCAAAACATTGAAGGTTTCTAAAAAAAGGTTTTAATTGCCATAAAAACAAATTGCCTGATATTTTTAGAAGAATGTGTTCTGTTGAGAATAACATTGAAACAATAATTTGATCGAGCATAAGGATGGAATGATGTGTCAGAATCTTTTCTCAGAAACGACTACATCCAGGTATCACACAAAAAGAAATGATGCGGAAAATAATGGGATCATAATATAAGGTGGAAATTTCAATATAAGTCCAGCATTCAGCTTCTTGATCTCAAAACGCTATTGACTTTTGATATTATAAAAATTGGGTCAAGGAAGGATATTGAACAATGGACGAAATTATGAAAGTTAGTGGAAAATGTCAAACGAAATAAGACGTTGAAATAGAAATACATCATGTTTTCTGGTTATCTCCATTCTACCTCATCCCATTTCAGAGCTGTGGCAACAGTAGCCAAAAACATAACCGAAACGATAAAAACCGTTGAAATAACACCCGACAATGAGGTAATTTAGTCTTCGTTCTTAGCCGAAATAACCAAGTAGGAAAACGGATCCTCATGAGCCGTCCATTTGAGCTTATCTCGTAAAGTTTACAGGCTCTCCGAGTTGAAAGTGCCTGTGTCTCGTAAAACTACATATCCCTTTATACTCACTCGCACCGCTCTATGGGCTTGTTAGTTAATTATAACAAGGTGGGCTTTGTGTTCCGTACAGACAATAACCATAGTTACCAGATCTTGCATTAAACGTTCTTTTGACTTGATGTGATGAAGTGTGAAAATACGGAAGCAAGGTATGGCGTGCTTAGTAACGTCTCTGAAGCAAAAATAATTCATCAGTTAACGATGTAAGCTGTGCATAAGCGAATGTTGCTATGTGCTATGTTTTATTCAATATGAAAGGAAGGGTTAAAGGAAAGGTTGGATTACCCCAAAGTGATGATGTTTGGATCAGTTCTTGAAAATGGTTAGCGAGAGTTAAACTTGATGACTGAAATTTAGTCAAATCTTCGCAGTAATCAATTTCATTGTACAAAAACTAACAAAAAGACTTTACGGGCATAGCCAAAGCTGCAGAACAGATCTCAAAAAATCGTTCATATCCACACTAATTGCTGACAAGCACTTCTAGTTCTATCAAAACCAAGACACGTCAAAACTAGTACAATGCCTCGGTACCTTCACATAGGCATCGATAAAAAACACTGTGGTTATCAGCGCGATCAAGGAACATTTCCACTGCAAAAGATATCGGGCTACCCATGCACTCTCTAGCAAGGCTGCTGATGGGTCGCAAAACTTCAGGATCGTGGGTTTGCCATGATGGGGCAGCCAAAGATATGATATCGGCGATATCATCGGCTGCGATTCATCTGAAGAACTACTAAGCTATCCATGCAGATAAAGCTGCAGCAGAACAGAAACTGTTACAGATCAGGACGAACATTCCAACCGGTCACTGGTCAATTGAACAAACACTAGTCAAGTGCTATTCAGGACTTGTAAACCGTAAAACAAGACGATGGATCACATTCTTTGTGATTGATGTGATCTGTGGTCAATTCTCAGAACCATTTTAGTTTGAACCTTCCCATTCCTTGGAAAGATTGCATATAACTTATGCCCTCGGTGACGTGATCGCTTACGCTTAATCGCTAGACCTGTTGACGAGCTAAGAGCAGAACTATCCTCTTGTGGAGGCACACATGTACCTATTGTGACCTAGGTGCTGCATTCCACCATCTTCTCCTACTCTCCTCAGAGTGCAGCAATTCATACGAGTAGGAAATGGTCATTCCATGCGAGTTCTACACCATACTTTTTGTACGATTGTCAATTAATATCACTATCGTGTAATCGATAAATCGATATTGGGTGTAAACGTAGCACACCGTAGGAAATGACACCATTTCCCACGGGTTGCTTGGCAACGAGTAGGGAATGGTTTCATTTCCTACGGTTGCACGATGTGCTACGTTTCCCAATCGATATGGATTGCACAATTACATTCCTTGACAGATGTAGAAAAAATCAATGTATTTATTTGAATAAAAACCAGAAAAATGAAAGGGAAACGAACCACATACGGTTGTTGTGATTGTGAAATGCAATCTCCAAAATAATCGATTTCACACAGTGAATAGTGAATAATAGGTTTGCGTGAAAGTTTTGAAACGGAAAATCGGGAAAATGTGCAGTAACATTGTGAAAAGTGGAAGGTGACTTCATCTGCAAATAGCACGTATTCAAAACATCGCCTGTCCCGTCGTAATTGGTCCTTGGCCCATCCACAAAATGCTTGTCTAGTGGCATGATCTTGATCATGTAGCTCTTGCATTAGCTGAATGTGGCATGGGTGCGGTTGATGATTTTTCAAAATCCTTTGAGTCGTTCGCCGGGAAACATCACATTCATTTTCAATTTCTCGCTGCGAAACGTGAGGGTTCTCAACAACCTTAAGAAGAACCTTGAGCTGATTATCTTCCGAGTTGGCTGTTTTTGTTCGTTCATGCTTCTCATAATCAACATTCCCAGTTCGATTAAATCTATCCAAAAGATTTTCAAAGACCTCCTGTCAGGGCTGTCTACTTTGAGGAAAAGCTTCTCTATAGAGTCTGGTCGCCAAGAGACAGTTTCGATGACTTTCTCCAAGTATGAATATCATATCAATAAGATCATTTTTGGGAAAGTTCATTTTTGCCAAATTTTGAAATGTTATTTTCAATTTAGGTAATATGCAGCAACTAACTACAACATGAATTTTGAAGAGATTTCACTCAAATTAATCGGATTCTTCTGCCATAGCAACGATCCAATAACACGTTCGAATTCTCGAAACCCAGTTAAGGTACTATTTTGACAAAATCAAAGATTGCAAGATAACGATACATTTCACGACATGTGCTCTAATGGCAAAGTTGCAGTGTTTTGAGTGCTTAACAAAACTAGATAACAGCACACAGGGTGTTCCATTTGCAAAAAATGAGGTTCTTCGTCCCTAAATTCGCTAAGTTGGGCTTGCTGTAGAAAACACCCTATATAAATTATAGCGATTCTTTTTTCAAAAATCAATCACTTTGACTATAACATTGAAAAATACGCATATCCGCATATCTGCAAAATTCAGTTTAAAATCTTTTGTTTTTGTAGCTAATTTACTAACATATTTTTTTTTCCTAAATTTTAGTAAATCCTCGATAGCCGGACAACACTGCATGTTCTGGCAAATAAAACCACTGAATCATACGTAGAATATTATATGCTGAATCCAAATCTCAAATCAAAAGTTGGGATTGCTATTTGAAAAAGGTGTATTTTTTGATGCCACGGTTTCCTAGAACACTCTGTATACACAGTAATATTTTCAAATTGTGACCCTGCTGGAACTCTATAAGTTTTGTCTTGAAAATTTTCTCCTATCTCTTTTGACAAGGGAGAAAATGGACTTCCACAAACTAATGCGCCACCCTGTATGTTGGGTGTTTCAAAATGGCACCCAGCCGCCATCTTGAAAACTCAAAGTACGTCAGAAGCATCAAAAAGTAGTATTTCGACAGCAATTAAAGTATGCCAAGTTTCAAAATTTTTGATGCACACATAAAAAAAAAAGGGGGGGGACCTTTTAGAGCCGCACTGTACAAAACTGCATAAGTCGTCATGATTCCTAAGATCCCAAATTTACCCCTACAACTTTCTAGATACTTTTTATTTTTGAACACTCTGGATACTCTTTTTTTTTACAATAAAAATACTTTATGCTTTCTCCAGAAAATAATCCTATATTTTAGCACCTATTCAAAATTTGCTAAGTTTGTTATTTTTAGCGTTTTTTCATCCAAGTATATTCTCATGATCCGAATACCATAACAAATTGATGTCATGGGACCAATCTAAATACTCATTGATATATGAACTACCAGTTTTCGATTTTGTTTGATTGTTTTGGTCTGTTTTGTACTGAACAAAATGGTGTTTCTTTTTTCTTTATTCGAGTCGATTTTGATTGAACCATTCTGTCACCAACTCAACGAGTATTTTTTCACTGTCGGCATATCATTATCAAATACAATAAACAGGAGAGGTCCCAGAATGCTACCTTGGGCTATTCCTATATTATTTTCCAAAATAGTCGACTGTGAAGTTTTTCCATTTTTTGTTATACTCACACATTGGGCTCGATTGTTCAAGTATGAAGTTAGCCACTTATCGATGAGTATTTGTCTGTCTTAACGGTCATACGCCTTGGACAAATCAAGAAACATGCCAAGTGCACTTCTATCTTGTGTTTGGAAATTGCTCTGCCTTGGTTCTTGACTTGGGTTCATTCCCATCTCCATATACTTTTCTCTCCATTCACCATCAGGCCATAGTTTTTTGCCGTTTCACAGTCGTCGACTAAATCCCCTCTCCAGCAGGAACTGCTACATCATCCGCGTTAGCAACTAACTGGTGTCTGCTGTGGTATATGATGCTTTTGAATAAAATTTTCGATTTTCTAATATTTTTTTCGAGCACCATATTGAAGACCACAGCTGACAGCGGATCTTGTTGTTCTAGTCCTCTTTTTTCTTCAGAACTCTTCATGGATACATGATCCAGTGACATCTTTATCAGTCTCACCTTTTTGGGACATTCAACTCCTGTAATGCTTCATATAGTTTGGACCTTTCAACTGAGTCATATGCCTGTTTGAAGTCCATAAATAGGAGATGGAGTCCGAAGCTTTGATCTTAACTTTTGTTCTGGATTGTCTTCAAGGTAAATATTTGGTCTGATGGCTGTTGACCTTCTTTGAAACCTCCTTGATACCCGCCCACTTCTCGATTGTGGTATTTTTGGGGCCTTATCTTGCGAGCATGAATTTTGTATGTTGAATCTAAAAGGGAAATGCCTCTATAGTTTCCGAATCTAGTCTTATCACCTTTTTTAAATATAGGACATACTACTGACGTGCTCCAGACCCTGGGCATGATACCCTCCTTCTATATCATCTTAATCAACTTACGGACTCTCTGGTTTAGTTCCGCCCCTCCATGTTTTAGCGCTCATCTATCCCATGGTCCAATCCATAATAATCGAAAACCTTTATCTGGCCATGATCATCCAAAAGATCGTTGAAGTACTCTACCCATATATATGATATGATCGGTTTTTATTAACCTTCCCCGTTTTGTCGCGACACTGTGGTGTTTTAGTAAACTTCTTGACTTCCTGATAGAAGTATCTTTTTTTTTCAAATTGTTTTCTTCGATTGTTTGGAGTTTTTCCAAGATACTCGCTGTTTTTTTTCTGCCTACATAATGATTTCGCTTCACGTCTTCTTTTCCTGTACAAGATTTTTAAAGCTTCTGTGTTATTTTCCAATTGATTTATCCTTGCTGCGTTCCTGTTCTCAAGTTCTCTTTTGCATTCCTCATCAAACCATCCTCTATCTTGAAGATTTTTTGTCTTTCCAAGTAGCCCAGTAAAGATGTCGGTTTTTCAAAAAAAATGATTCCAAACAGAATGATCTTTTCAGGAGTGCTTGTGGCCTGCCTCCTGAGCATCCAACCAGAAAAGGTCCGGCAAAGTTGTTCAGTTTTTGGTCCTCTAAAAATTTTATTCAGGTCATTTTGCTTTAAAAAAAATGTTTAGGAAACCACCTCTTCAGCGCAAAACGTACCAGGACTTCCAGTCAGATTTTTTGGTTGGATGGTCAGGAGGCAGTCCACAAGCATCCCTGAAAATATCATTCTGTTTGGATTTTTTTTGCCGACCCCTATAAGCCGAAGACAACTTTACTGCGCCTCCCTCATGACTTTTGAATTTGTTTCCTGTCATATTCTACACTTTCTTCTTCAGGATTCTCGCTTAGCTTCTCAGATGTTATTTTCCCAAACTTCCCACTCATTCCGTTTTCTTTTAGTTCATCAAAGATGAACTTGGGAATTCTAGTATACCTAATTTTTTTGATGGGATGTCTTGTATCTTCGTTATAACTAGGAAATGATCTGCGTCTGCGTCTGTTCTCTATAGCTTAAGATATTCCGTACTAAGCTAGCAAGGATGTCGTCAATGATCACATGATCAATTTGATTCCTCGTTTCACCATCCGGTGATATCCATGTCATCTTGTGTATATCCTTATGATCAAAGCTGGTGCTTTCAATTTTCATTTATTTTCTTGCACAAAATTGATGTGGAGCTTTCCATTTTCACTCCTCTATGTGTTTGCTTTTCGCCCGTCATTTCTTGATATTGTTCCTCTCTGCTAACATTGCATTCTTGTCTCCTAAAGCAATTTTTATGTCAAAGTTTGGGATCTTTTTCAACAGCATGTTGATGTTTTCGTAGAATTATGTATGTCGAGGTCTTTTTCTTCAGTTGGTGCATGTCCATTGATGATAAAGATTTTCCTTCATTTTCTTTCAGCCTCATTCCGCTTAAACGGTCCGAGATGGTCTCAAAATCCACTGCTGCATGGGCTGAGCAGAAAGCCAGTTCCAAAATATCTATTGTCGTCTCCGCTATTGTAAAATGTATAGCAATTAATCTGCATTCTTCCTTCAAGTTTCTGCTTTGTGTGTTGTAGTGCCTCTTACATTCGGTTTCATCGTTGGGTCGTCAGCCGTTCTTTTCAGGGCTTGTTCGGGTTCAGGAGTAATCAGTTTTTTGTAGCGGATTGTTCTTCTCCAGTCATCATTTTGATATCCTGTGCCGCTTCATCCCAATTCCACTCTACATTATTTATTATGAGTTTCCTATTTCCGATCCAGGTTGTATTGCCCTTTTTCCTTTCGTCTGTCTCTCTCCTCTTGATCACATTTTGGATCTCCTGCTCTTTCTTTGTTAGGTCGTTGTTTATACAGGGTGGACCAGAAGTAATGGGACATACGGTAACAGTAGATTCCTCACAAATGAATATTGCGATCGACCTCAACTTTTTGGGGCCTTATCTTGCGAGCATGAATTTTGTATGTTGAATCTAAAAGGGAAATGCCTCTATAGTTTCCGAATCTAGTCTTATCACCTTTTTTGAATATAGGACATACTACTGACGTGCTCCAGACCCTGGGCATGATATCCTCCTTCTATATCATCTTAATCAACTTACAGACTCTCTGGTGTAGTTCCGCCCCTCCATGTTTTAGCGCTTATCTATCCCATGGTCCAATCCCCCCTTGCCCTTTTTCCTTTCCTCTGTCTCTCTCCTCTTGATCACATTTTGGATCTCCTGCTCTTTTTTTGTTAGGTCGTTGTTTATACAGGGTGGACCAGAAGTAATGGGACATACGGTAACAGTAGATTCCTCACAAATAAATATTGCGACCTCAACTTGTCTTATCCAAAAGTTGATATTTACAGAGATACAGGGTGTCAAAGTTTAATTTTAATATTTGATTTTTTCAAATAACTTGAAATAATCAAGTTATATCGGTGAAATATGATTTATGGGGATTGTTTGACATCCATCCCGCCACTTACACACCTTTTGACTCATTTAAATAGTCAGAACTTTGTATACACTCGTACATTTTTTTAAAATTGAAAATTGATTTTTCATCATGTTTACCTTTAAAAGGTATACTTTGTAGAAGTGCCTGGGAGTGACCTTTTTCAAGATATTTGAACTTCAAGTAATCCATGCAATGTGGTTTTGAATGGAAAATTTTGGTAATCATGGTAATTTTGAATTGAATGCTCAATTTTTCTTGATTTAGAAACATTAATCTAATTATACATTTTTTTCAAACAAAATTGATTTTTTTATTTTTTTTTTGATTTTTTTTTGATTTTTTTTTGTTTTTTTTTTGATTTTTTTAGATTTTTTTTTAAATGAAACATTGAACATCGAGACAACTGTCAAAATTATTGTGGTAACGGCGTTTTCGATGCCCCCGATATCAATTTTCAAAATTTTCCATTCGAACTAACATTGCATAGATTACTTCAAGGGCAAATATCTTGAAAAGGGTAACTCCTATCAACTTTCACAAGGTGTAACATTTTTACGTAAAAATGACGGAAAAATCAATTTTTTATTAAAAAAAAAAAATGTTCGATTGCGTACAAAATAGTTATAACTATTCGAATGAGTGGAAATATGTGTAAGTGGCGCCCCCACATGTAAGACCCATACCAAGGCCAGATATGAATTTTGCAAGTCAAACAACCCCTATATACGAAATTTCATCAGTTTAACTTGATTATTTTGAAAGTTATTTGAAAAAATCAAATATTAAAATTCAACTTTGACACCCCGTATCTCTGTTAATATCAACTTTCGGAATGGACAAGTTGAGATCTATCGCAATATTTTTGTGTGAAGAATCTACTGTTACCGTATGTCCCATCACTTCTGGTCCCTGTATAGATGATTTCTTTCTTTCGACGAAGTTTGTCTGTGTTTCTCAGAATTTGTACTTTTTCCTCTAGACTTTCTGTTTCTATGTCGCATAATTTTTCGGGAATTGTCCCAACTTCTCTTAGTTTTCTTTGGATTCATTCGCCAGTAAGTATTCCACTGACTGTTTCAGTGCGGTGTTGTCGGCTAATTCCAGTTCATGTCCTGAAATCAAGTTATTTCTCTTACTTCATCTTTCAAGTGAGTCCATTTTTTCATCCATCTGCCGGATCTGCTTTTTCTAATCATGGGTTACTTCTTGAAGCAACTACATCTTTTCGTTTTGTTTTAGTTGATTATTTTTGATTTCTTTCATCATTTCCTTGAATATACTTCATCCATATTGTCGTCTTCAATATGCTTTGCCGGGTGAGTGCTTTGCTAATTTACTTTTCACAAAAAGATCAGGATTTTCTTTACTTCGTTTTCTTTTTGACCCTCGTTGTATGTACTTTCAGACTCAGACTCGCTATTCATTACCCCCTCACAAACTCATAGATACGGTTCTGTGCCTGCGCGCAGGATTTGAAAGCAACTGATAAGCACCCAATCCGTCTTAGTGACTCGGAGATTATCAACTACCACTCAAGATCAAACTAGCTTTGCCAGCGTTTTCCACTTTGTTCGATTTGCTATGACTGAATGCTACAGAATTTACCATCGATTTTTTCGAATGCAGGTTCCTTATGTTGCTTATTTCTCTTCTATATAGAATTTCGATTCAAAAGAGCACTTTTTCTCCCAAAAATTTGAGTTAGAATGCGGAGCTTCAGTTTGCACTGTTTACGACCACCAGTTTACCAGACCCCAACGGAAATATGTCCTGTTCAATTTCTCGATAAATGGAATCCACCTTTAAAAACAAATTGCGAATCGAAACCCAAGAAAATAATAGCCGACAGGGTCCGTGGTTCGGACAGTGAATATTGTAAATTCAGGCTAGGATGGGTTGAATTTCCTTTAAAAAAGGGTCATATATTTTGCTCTAGCACACTTAAGAGCCATTACTGATAGTTTAACTTGAGCTATTCCGTCGGATATATTGGAGCACTTATCCTGCCTGTAATAACATAAATTTCAAGTGTTAGTTTTTCCAGAGATTTATAAGAAAGAGCTCAATTTTACGGACCTTTAACTGGTCCAGAAGGGGCTGGTGCCATTTCTTTATAACTCTTCGTAACAAGCGTCATTTTCCAGATGGCTCATAATTTTTTAAACGATAAAACTTCCCAGTTCACCTGCAGGAATGCCTGTAGTCATCGCCTCGTTCATGATACCCAATCTTACGAATGCCCCCGTTCAAAGATAAAAGCTTGTTCCGAACGATAAAGTCGACCACAAATCTTCAAGAAATTGTCCTCCCATTCCAAAAAAAGCGGGACACCACGGGACGCCCGGCACCTGCACAAATCTTGCCTGAATGGCCCTAATGTACCGTCTAAAACTTTGAATTCAAACTTTTTAGTTTCGGCGTAATTTAATCCCTCGAGGCTCGAGACCAACTCGAGTTATCTACGAGTATTTTTGTACAAAGTATGCTCGTTTGTCTTCTGGATACATGACCCCGAGCAAAATCCAACAATTGCAGTATATTATGTGTATATATTGGATTCATGCGAAAAACGAAATGGAATATAAGGAGTGAGTAATAAAAACAATTTCAGAAACTTGAAGTGTATAAATAGACTTCAAATGAATTTCCAATACAAAGAAAAATATTTTCAAGCTTGAAAGAACAATAATTATCACATAAATTGAGAAGGCCCGCAATATCGTTGGTGAAAATGAGTTTGTTCTTTGGTAACAGTGAGCTTTTTAATAAAATATACTTTAGCGACGTTGTTTATGCATTTCTATAATGAAATATGGCTGTGGCTGTACAGGTCTGGATTTTTAAGAATGTACAAAGATGCACCTGTTGGTTCTGAAAAATCTTTGGTTCTACCAGGACCACCCCACTTGGCAAGCATCACGTAAAAAACTGCTGCTGCTCCAGAAGCTCGTTGTCCGTAGGATCTTCGCTAAGCCAATGAAATGTTGAAATGTTGAGTTCGGAAAAATCGATTTATTACTCGTAATACACAGGTTTTGATTCCCAAACCTAAAAAACAAAAGCAAACTATCTCCAAACGGAGGCGGTAAAATAAAATTAATTCCAGTATTGGAAATACAGAAACAGTCGGAAACGGTGGTACGTAACAAAGTTTTGGTGCGACTGATACAGACAGTCGCTTGTCGCTTGTAGCAATGTGCTGTAGCCCAGTGAAGTTGTCATCGGGCTATAGGGGTTGGCAAAATAAAACCAAACAGGATAATATTTTCAGGGATACTCAAGCATCCTACCAAAAGATCTGACTCGAACTCCTAGTACGTTGGGCGCTGAAGAGGTGGTTTCCTGAACATTTTTTTAGAGCCAAATGACCTCAATAAAATGTACAGCGGACCAAGAATTGTATAACTTTGGATCATACATTTTTTTGACAGCTGCATGAGTTTCAGCGCATCAAATGACATATAACATAACTATAATGATTTGACTTGCAGGTAAAGGTACTCTTGTGATCATCGTAGACGTAACTGTAGGCATCAGGGGTGTTTTTTTCCAGAGATCATGAAACATGTTATGAGGAAAAGTTGCGCAGCCTTTGATTCTCCAAAACTTTGATCTAGCTAATTTTTTTGTGAAAAAATGATTTCAAAACATTTGATGCGGTGTACATAACTCGTTTAATATTAGAGCTATCAAAAAATGTTACAAGGCAAAGTTGTTCAGTACTTCACCTTCTATAACTTTTATCTAGGTCATTTTGCTCTAACAATGTTTGAGAAACCGACTCTCCAGTCCCCAAGCAACCCTGAAAATATTATTCTGTTTGTATTTTTTTTTCTGATAAAACGACATCTTTACTGGGCTACTGGTAAAATCATCATCAATCGTTCCGAGGTGGACGCAGAAATCTGAACTGACTAGTTGGTTGGAGGGAATAATTACTTTATCGAGACGGCAAAAAAGTGATAATTGGGGTTATTCGGTAAATAATAAAATGATAAATGTATAAAAGAAACGCTGGACATTCTGTTAGTTAATTGACAAGATAAATAAATAAGCTATGGAAATAGTCGTAAGAAAATCAGAGAACTCGTGAACAAAATATATTCATACAACTGTGGAAATATGACAGTGTAAAAGGTGAGATAAAAATACCGGGATATCTAAGCATTTTTCCATTAAGCATAATATGCCATCATTGATCGAGAGATGTTGAACACAAACAGTCTGCCCAACACTCATTCTTATAATGTACAGCTTTGACATGTGAAAGGTCTTGGGCACCAAATATTAATCAAACACAAGAAGGTTCCCTCGTCGTCAAAAAGTGGCATCATACCAGGTTTCGCCGATCGGAAATTCCAGCTGAAATTCGTCGTTGGAGTTTCGTACACCGCTTGGAAATCGTTCGCCTTTTTCCAACTTGTCTTCTTCGTAAAACCTGTTTTCGGCCGGATTCTGTTTATGAGTTCAGGAATTACGGCAAATCGCTTCAGACACACGATTTTCAAAGAAACCGACAGGGAGTGAAACCAACTGTATATTCTATAAACTGTGTTTGGGTGAAATAAATGTGTAGGTGTAGGTTGTTGGTAATACTTCTGCGTAGGTCGTAGACAAGAAGTCTCATAAAGCAAACGAAAAGAAACCTTCTTTGACGGTCAGTAGCTGAAAATAACATCGCGGGACAAAAATGGAGAGCTATATTTCGGCTGAGACCCAAAACGGCGAATTTCAGATATATCCGATGACATTTTTCCTACGACTAGCATCGTAACTTTATGCGGCGATAATTCTGATAAAGCTGCCGAGATCCTGAGTTATTCTCGGCTTAAGGAGGTTTAAATTTTCTCTTCCCGTCTACGTAAGACGACGCTGACGTGTCATCCCGAGAAAGATCTATGTGTCGTACAGCACTAGATTTACCGTTGATGTAACTTTTAAATCAACGTTTTTGTTCCAGAAGAGAAATCGTGACAATTAAGAGAAAGGGAGATAAGGCCCGAAATATGACCCCGACTCAGGACAGGAGATAAATCGTACAACGGGTCTAGCGGTCTGACACTTATTTGGAGAACTGGGGCAGAAATTCTGGCTTGTATTGAACCTGCATAACGTATCCTTAATATCTCTATATTCTGTATACGTATCATAAACCATACTATCCAATGCTGTTGCCGGCAGAATTAACACTAAATCTGGCGAAAAGGGCATTAAAAAACACTATAAATTTCACGGGGGTGTGTTAATAGTTGTTATCGATGGTAAAGTTGGTGTCTTAGTAATGTATTGAGCTACTTAGTGTCCATAAATAAGATAGAGAGCTCTGGTGGTCTGTAACAGAAGATTTCACGAGAGGTTATTTGAGGTTTTGATGTAATGGTCATGGAACTGTAGATGAGAGATGAGAGTGGTTTCAATCTTTAATTTCATCATCACGAATAGTGATGGGAAAATGGTATACAAGAGTGCAAAATGTGATTATACATTATGTGCCGTTACTTACAAAAAAATGTCTGTCATTTAATTACCAAGTTATATTATTGTCTAGAACGCAATGACTGTGTATTAAAATCTTGAAGAGAATATCGCCTGTAGCTATAAAATTCTCAGCGGCTCTTCAACTTATTTTTAGATTACGAACAATTGCGGACCACTTCAACAATATGATTTATATAGATACTGCCGACTAAATCAGAAAAAGAAAATTTCCAGATGCATCGGGAAAAATTGGATCGAAAGAATTGCTCGATGCTGAACTTTTTTCCATAGAACAGTGAAGGTCGACAATAATTTCAGTGTTGAAGGGTTGATCGAGCGTTTGAGGTAATGGTCGCGATTTTACGTACTGTTACTTTGGGTGGTGTTGAATCCTGATACAGAAAAGCGAATGCTTTCACTCAAATACTATCTTTATTAGCTGTCTATGAAGGTATGTTCATTTCAAGAAATATCTACCACGCCGGTTTTGTTACCAAAATATTATATCAGCAGGGGTGTTCACCATACAGATTTTCTAAATCCTAGTGAGTTTACCGCGGTTGGTTCTGTTTTCCCGCCAGTGTATGTCGTTAGGCAGGACTGCGTTGTTTAAAAATAAATTGACTTCTTCTTTACTATCAATGACTTTTTTGAGATCAGTTTTCTCCACCGTTCGAGTATGTCGACGTTGTCTAGCTTGTCTCGTTGGATTTTTCTCTGATTTTTTCTTTTTTTTTTACAGGGTTTGTTTTAATATCTGGAGGGATATCGGACTCAAAACCAGTCCGGTAAATAGCACTTCACATCATCGGAGACTGTAATGAAAATTCACTTTACTAGTCCGCTAAATGACATACTCTGCATCATTGGAAACTGTGAAATTTGATTGGAAGAAAACATTTGGAAGTTGTGGCATGGCGCCATCTCATGGTTTTAATTGATAACTTGACATAAAATGTTGCTAACATAAGTAACCGAAACATTCTAATCTCCCGAGTAGACGTGTATTTAAATCGCTCCACGTTAAGATAACTGGGAGTCGTATAAAGTAACGGAAACAATTCGCGTGCGAACAAACAAGAATGATGCAAGTGATGGGTCAAGTGATGATGCAGAAATAAGTACAAAAAATTTCACTCAACAGAAAACAAGAAGCCTTTCAGTTAGTTCAAACAATCTTTCCAAAGCAGAAATAAACAGTATTATCGGCACCGGTCGCAAAAAACGGCAATTCTATGCAGGTAGGTAGGTTGTAGGTAGGAATCACCGTACTCGAGTATAGAAAAACGAAATGAAAGTATTTCCGAAATACCTGTGACGTTCGTTAAGAACTATTTTGATCCTAATATAGATCAAAATAGCTACATTGATGTATTCAAGGCAAGAGCATCGGTATCTAGGACACCGCAAAAAGCAACCGAGGAAGAAGTAAAAACACATAAAAGGCCAAGATAGGAATCGAGCCCCCCACTAAGGAAGGTCGTCAAAAAATTCGAAAACATGCTGTAATCAACCTAGAGGACCCTAAAAATAAGTCAATCGATGGATACCACGATCAAGACAAGTCAGCAAGCAGTGTAACAAAAGTGACAACCTTAATGAAGCGACCTTACCTAACATTTACGATTTCTCTGAAAAAAAAAACAAGCCTTGAAGATGTTTAAAACATGATTTCCCTGCAATGAGAAAGGCATGTTTTAAACATCATAGATCGGTACTGACCCGGTATACCTATAAACTGCGAAAATTTGAAAGTGAAAATGTGATACTTAAAAACCAAGCAAAAACTCGCCGTTTAATAAAGAAATTTGCTGCTAATTTTTTTTCTCTGGGGTTTCCTCAAATCTCGTGTCTATGCCGATAAGCCACGGACTGTTCACGCCCTCAAATTCTACATCAGACGCGAAACTGCTGCGATTGAGCCACATCTGTACAATCAGGTCATCAAAAACTGGACTGTAAGAATTCGACTTCCCAGGCAAAGCCGCGGTGGATATTTAAGTGATAATTCTCAAAACAAAATGTAACAAAATATGTTTTAAAGTAAAAATCAAATTAAGTCCCTTTTATATTCAAACTTTTTATGTTATTGCACTTCAAACATCGAGCGTTTTTATTGGGAAACACTATATATATATTTTCTTTGGGATCCTTTGAAACTTGAGGGGATTCATCCGCTCCAAAAAGCACTGCTGGCAAAATAAGCGGGCGGACGTGATGAAAACAGACAGTAGGTATTCATCATCATCACGCCGGCAACCAAACTAAGTGAACATCACGCCTCAAAAGAGAGGTATAGATTTTGTTCGAAGACGGTGGCAATTTTTTGTGAACTACATGAGATTTTGTGGAAGGTATTACTTATTTCTGTTTAATCAAATCAAACGTAGATATGTCATAAATGATCTCAGAAAGGTTCGGTTTAGTTAATACACTATAGATTTTTTTGATTTAACGGATTATAAACTTCATTTTTTATTCAAAGCTACAGTGACAGATCAAACTTCTAGGTTAAATAGGAAGCATATGTCCTACTTCTTCTAGGTTAAAGGTTGGCAAATAAGTTCTATAACGATAGTTATAAATTGAAGTGTGATTCGTTATATCTTGCTATTTTCAAAATGTATTTGATTTGATAAAAAAAAACGTTCGAGAATAGACAGTGATGAAAATTTTGAAACTGATGATCAAAACTCTTCTTCAATAAAGAAAATTGAGTTCATAATCAAATATTTTATCTTTTCATTTCAATTAGGGAGCATTTCATTGCATTTAATTTTTTAAGCCAACATTCAACCTCCAATTTTGATCCGTCACTATGTAACTTTGAATACAAAATGAACTGTACGTCTCTCACAAGAGGGCGGAATATGTAGATTTTTCGTATTTCTTGACCAATGTGATAGCGTCTTTGTTAATGTTTTTTGCATAAATAGATATTGGGTTGCCTAATTTGATATCTCACCTACCTAATAAAACTTGAATTGTTCCTAAAGGTGATATAATAAAAAATTGGCGCATTCCAGAAAAAATGCTTGCATTGAGTCTAAAATTTCAGACCGGATAAATCCCCTCAAGCCTGACCCCTTACCCGTTGTTGGAACAGTACATTTTGACCAGCCTAGGTATAACGCTCTACACATAACAGTGATATTTCAACCGTTATTTGAAAAGTTCTCGTTGCCCGAAAATCGACGACTTTTCTATTTTGAACGGGGAGATCTTTTGCTACGACGTGACCGAGTTGAGCAAACTAGTGACTTTGCTGCTACTGCAAACTTTTTTCATAAATATTCGGCACGATTTTCGAGAAAGCAACTGCAGCAAAGAGTCGAAATTTCAGCAATGGAATCTTTATTGTTCGTAAACTTGGACGAGCCGACGAAAGAAAATCGTGTTCGCGGACTGTATATCAATAACTGAACAGTAGCGGCACATGAAAACCATATTTTAGATAATTCTCATATTTTATTTTTGCAATATTCTTATTACAATACGAAATAAATGTTGTATCAATCTAAACCGTCCATGAAATATTAGGCACCAAATTGAATTCTATAATGATTTGACTTGCAGGTAAAGGTACTCTTGTGATCATCGTAGGCGTAACTGTAGGCATCTGGACATTGACCTTTGAAATAAGCTGGATAATTATGAGGCCATGTTGAGCTTTTGCAAGTTTGGGGACGGTTGAATCTTCCTATAACGAAAAATAACGGCTTTAAAGTTTTTTTTACTTGAGCTTTCTTACCTCTACAACAGTATTGATCTGTGTTGAACTTGTTACAAGCAGAATTACAAGCAATGGCACGACCTCCATGGACCACTTGCAGCTCCCTAGGACAACTATTGTTGATTTCTCTTAAACATTTCACTTTGGTACAGTGATAGTTAGCGCCAACTCCAGTATGTCCACCGACAGGTTCAATCTGTACAGACATAATTATCAGAGGGTTTCATAGTCATAATTACAAATAATTACAGTGGCTCTGACATTATACCCATCCACCAAAGAAATGTCGTAATAGTCCTTTCCACCCCATCCTTTCAAAGTGATTTCTACCAAGGTAACCGGAGGAACTCCTCCTGCGCCTCTGCATTGAAGTTTGTTGCCACAATCTCCAGTGAGGCAGTGGTGAGATCGACCATCGCAGTATGTACGAGCCCAAAATCGTCCAGCCCAATTATCAGGAGCATTCAAAGTCACCTATACAAGAATTCTCGAATACATTGCAGGTTAAACTTGTAAATATTTACCGTTTGGCCACGATTCAAAGGAAATCCCCCACCATTTAGATGGGGGTGTTTGGGGTTGCCTTGCACTCCCACCCATATCTGACCATGTTCCCTGTTGGTGATATCAAACCTTACGTTTGATCTTACCCCTACTATCAATATCGTAGATATAACAATAGTTGGCGTCAACATGTTCACTCTGATAAAAATTGAATTTGTTCACCAACCAATGACTATGACCAAACTAATGAAACACAATTCTTGTTCTGATTATTTATATTTTCCGGTCATTCAAGATAAAGAGTGTATTTATTATAATTTTAATTTTCCCGGTGGTTTGGTTTCCCGTTATGTAGATCTTTCTTGAAATAATGCTGGTTTTGGTTTGGTTGAGATTATTTAGAACTTTTATGGATGGAATCGTTTTATTGAATTATAATGGTTGTTCCAATCCCTCACAATAACCGTTTCAGATCGATTTTTTCCAGTCAATCAATTCATGTGTCAACTTTGACAAATGTCTAACTTTCAAAAAACAATGTGCATAGTATAATAAACAAGTAGCGAAACCTCACATCAACCCCTTTTTGTCTCAATGACTGAAATTCGCCTCATTTATACCCTGCTAACATTTTGAAATGCAAAACTGTTTTCAAATCAAGATTTTTTAACTTCGCATAAATCTTTAGACATACTTCATAGTGGTTGATCGTATTCTATAACTTGATTGGTAATTCATCTATGTATTAGTATCATTGAAATCAAGGAATCTGCTACGGTATACTTTTATTTTCCATTTCATTATGTTAGCAGTGTATAAATGAGGCGAATTTCTGTCATTGAGACAGAACGAAATTTGACCACGTTTAGGTATATGGAGCTGTCGCTACTTCTTGTTGTACAGGGTTACATGAAATTACCAGAACGGTCGATTTTTACCAGAAGATACACGAGTTAGCAAAAAATGTCACAGATAAAAGTTGTGAGGCTTTCAAAAATATACATATCTGTATTGAATTGGAATATACAGGGTCGGTCATAAAGTCATGACAGATCAAAGTTGCATTTTTTTAAATGGCTCCCCCTCATGTTATTTGAAAATTCAATTCTTCGTTTAATTTTGGGCATAAATTGTGATTCAAATAATGTTCCTGAATTCAACCGTTATTGAGATATCGCGTTTTAAAAATGACATTTTCGCACCTTTGACAAGCTATAAAACTCAAACGATTCAAGATAGGAATAAATGGTCTGTACTGTCTGATCCTAATTTTTCAAGAGCTATTCTGTCATATGACCAGAATGTATTGCCAACTGTCAACTTTTTTTCGACCCATTTTGACATTTTTTGACAACAATTAATTTTATGTACCTAGATAGCTTTTGAAAAGTTGAGACTAGATAGTGCTGTCGGTTTTCCTCAATCTTGAACCGTTTAAGTTTTATAGCAAGTCAAAAAAAATATCATTTATAAAACGCCATAACTCGAAAACGGCTAAATTTTGGAACATTATGTGCACAATAATTTTTGCTCAAAATTGAAAGAAGAATTGAAATATCCAATAATATACAGGGGGTCCCATTTAAAAAAATACAACTTTGATCTGCCATAACTTTATGTCCGACCCTGTTTGTTTCAATTTACCACATCAGATATGTAGATTTTTGAAAGCCTCACAACTTTTATTTAAGACATTTTTCTCCAGCACGTGTATCTTCTGAAATAATCGTATATATATAATATGTGAATATTCGTCCCAATATGTTCCAGATTTATTTGACTTTACTTTTCTTATAAACGCCTATTTACTTGAATTTGAACGTTCCAATCTGTAATACATGCAGAAACCAAAACTGGATTTAGCTGAAATTATTTTTTTTTTATTGCAATGAGTTTCTGTTTCTTTGGAAATAGCCTCAATTAAATTTGTTGTGCATAAGTTCAATTGAAAAGTGCGTTGTCTTTATTTCGGTTTGTGAGTGAACTATATTGATATCTATGTATTGTTAAAAAGTTGACGGCACTGTTGGCATTTTTCGCATTCGAATATCAGAAAAAAATATTTTGTGTCTGTTTTTTATTCTAATTGTTTCAATAAAACGTTTTCCATATGCTAGAATTTGCATATATGGATGAATTTTATACAGTGACCAGCCTAAATATGGAAAACCGTCATTTTAAATTCAGGGTTTTGATTTTTGGAAAACCCTCGGATACTTCGATTATTATTTTTGGATGCGGTTTTTTTAATGGCAAATTAATTTATACAGGGTGAACCAGACATAAGTAGCGACCATCAACTTCTTTTTTTTTTAATGGAAACATTTATTTTTCATTTCATTTTTGAATTCTGCTTGGAATTCTGATTATTTCAACCCATCCCATACCTATATACAACCGTTTTCGAAAAAATCGCATTTCAGATCTAAATATAATAATATTATTTAAAAAACTGCTTAATATTCTTATTGGATAAATAGTTGAATCAAATGTATATTCAGTTACGTGAAAAAGTGGCAACCAACTAAAGAAAAGACAGAATCGCTAAGTTGCTTAATGTTTTTACGGGGTGTTCCCAAATTGCGTACACTAAATTGAACGGAGTATTTTTATGCTAATTTCATGATAAAACATCCATTTAAACATAGGTCCTGAAGTGTATTGTTTTCAGGATACGGGGCAATGTATTTTTTTAAAAAATTAAAATGTACGCCACTTACTTTATTGTGATTTTAATTTTTTTATTTTCAACTTTTTTTCCTTCAAGATGTTTTTCGTATCCAGCCTTTTTGTTTTTGTTTTTGTTTTGAAATACTTTACCGTTCCAAAAATAAATAAAAATATTTTGCGTGACATGAAAGATTTTTTCTCCAGACACATGTTTATATGGACTTTTTTTCATGAAATTAGCTTAGAAATTCGCCGTTGAATTCAATGTATGCAATCAGAAAACACCCTGTATGGCTGCCTCTTGGCTGTAAATATAAAAATACGCTATAGGTTGACTTGCTTGGTTACTACTTGCTTAAGTTGCTGATTCGATATAACATTCAATTATTGAAACAATAACCTGTTTTCCAAATGAAAATATTATGAATTCTTTTTTTTTTCTTGAAAACGGTTGGATATACATACATAATTTGTAGGTTTGAAATTATATAAAAAATGTATGTTTCCATTTGAAAAAAAATTATAGTCGGAACTTGTTTGTTTGGCTATATAGATAAATTTTCCATGAAAAAAAAAAAATCCCAAAATAAAAATCGATGTGTCCGGGCGTTTTCCTAGAAATCAAACCCCTGAATTTAAAATGAACTTGTTCCATATTTTAGCCGGTCACTGTATAATATGAGTGTACAAGACTTCTGTCGCTTATTAACATATATATACCGTATAGAAGCATACAAAATCTGCCCCGTAGTTAATGTTCTGTAGCTAGTAGAGAAACGATAACCTGAAAATATCACCGGTAATTAAATCTTTATACGAGACACTTAAATATGGAAAAAGCCTTTGTCATGCAAGTATAGAGTTGAAGTTTTCCACAAAATATTTATGAGTTTTTCATAGAAAGGCTCTATGAAAGTGTTGGCTGTTTTTTTATAGTTGATTTTTTTGCACTTATATGATAAGTTCCACCTATTCCTGGAAATAATACCTTTTCAGATTCATTTTCCTAGAATAAAATAAAATATATCTTACGATATGTGAAGTGAGCCATCAATGATATTTAAACATTCTTGCAATAACACACGTTCCGTAATGGACAATTTGCATACATTTTCAAATAACTTGAAATTTTATATACGTATTCTAGACAATATTAGAAAGTCATCAGCGAATTTTTTTTCCAAAATACCCAAAAATATACTCAATAAATAGAAGAAAACGCAAATTTCACTGTTTGATTGAAAACGAGGCGGAGCCAAATTACTTTCCCGAGAGAGAGAGTGTCATCTCAGTCAATACGACAGACGGAGATAGATGATGTATTCTGTGACGTGGTGTATGTTGAGTGGCGCTCTATCGGTGATTACTAAATTAATAGAGGTCGTAGGTTAATTTTTTAAACATCAATGGCATCAGTAATCACTAATCCTTGTATTTTTCATATTTCCAAAAAATGTGCAAATTGTCCATGAAGCTTTTTCGATTGATCAGGACTAAAAATAAACAAAATTGCATTGCTTTCAAAATTAGAAATCATTAAGTTATTATTTTGGTTCAAGCACTTGTCAAAATTTAATTTTCAATATTCTGACTTTTTTTTTTTGGTAGAAGGTCACCCCGAATAAGACCTTTGCAAACACTTTTATCGAAAGACCTTGCTGCAGTTGTTGGAATTTTACAACACGTGAATGTCACTCAACAACAAGTCGCCGATGATCAGTCCCATTTGGAATCGTTACCAGCAAACCGGTAGTGCTAATAAGTTACATTGTGGTGTTCGCCAACGAGCTACGAATAGTCGAGAAGACCGTTTTTGATTACCATTACCAGACAAAATCGCACATTCTCCGCATCCAGGATTCGTGCACACACTAGGATTCTTATAAGTCCATCTACATTAAAAAGAACTGCTTGAAGCTGATCTTTATTCTTCATGCAAAGGGAGCATCGTAATGCCCACATTCGTCCCTTCCAGATTCATCATTACAGAAAGACACATCATACGAACGATACATGACTCTCACTGTTGCTGTTGGACGTGGCTCTTCAACAGTACGTGGTGGAATTATGTTCTGTCATCCTCATTCGAGCTGCTATGAATGCGCAACGGTATCATGAATTTATTATTCAAGCCATCATTGCTCGAGAATGTTCACCGAATTTCATTTTTATGCCGATGAATGTCCGCATCCTATCGTGCAACATTTGGCCTTGAAAGCAATGGTATCACACGGATGGAGTGGCATCCACGTTCCACCAGACTGTGATCGCATCGAGCACGTATGAGTTCATCTCCAACGTCAACTTCACATAGATCACGAATTTGATCGTTAGTCTATTTTGATATGTCAAGTCTGGTGCAGGGCGGCTTGTCATATCCAGTCAGAATCCCCATGGTGATGCTCAGAGCCTTCCCACTTCGCTCGTTCGTTTTCGAAAATGCTCATTTACTGCCTCCAGAATAGCAAAAACTTCCGATTGGAAGACCGTTGTGAGTTTTCCGTGAGGAAAAGCCGACTTTGCGTCCCTGTCCAATCAGTAAACTCCAGCTCCAATAGAGAATTGCGTACTACTTGGTGGTTCTGTCGGGGTGGTTGCCACTCCAAGAGTAAGTCGAACTTCTATAAAGTCTGAGTCTTCCGCCGACAGTAACGGCTCAATAGATGATGATCTAGGCCAACCACTATACCTCTGTCCTTTCATGCTCCTTGAGCAGTCATCCTTACGTATGCTACCATCGCTTCGGTCTTCCCCCAGGGAGCCAGTTCTGGCAATGCAAGAAGGATGGTCAGTGATGCTCCAAGGGAGGTTCTCATTGAACAGGTTATACTCAGACAGGTCATCCTTTGAAGTCTGGTTAGTTCAAGTTCGTTTGTGGCTTCTTCAGTCGCAGGTCACCAGGCCACGAGATCTTCTTCCACCCACCTTTTGGCACAGCAGCATCGTTGTGGCTATATTTTTTTGAACTATCCTTTCCTTGTTCTCTTCACGATCACCCAAAGGTACCTTCTGTTTTTGTGCCAGCGACATATTATACAGAGTAGAAGGCTTAAACTCCTTGAAATTGCTTCTATTTGTGAAGACAAGTAGCTCCGTTTTTATGGGATTCACTCATTCATCCCTTTGCATCATACCCTCAAACAGGAAGCTCCATACCTTAAGGCATTGGGGATCACTTTATTTGAAGTTAGACGGGACACGAAATCACAACCGATATGAATGATAAATAATGCCCGGTCTCAACCTTATCATAACCACGTGGGAACAAAGAGAGCACTCATTTCTTCTCTCTCCAGATATTTCCAATTCCATTGTAACATTGTTCTCGAAGCAATCCAGACACGATAGACCGTATATTAAATTTACTTCACATAACATAATCAAGTCGTATAGAAGCTGTTAACCTCGTTTTTATCCACTTGCTCTGCTATAACAAAACAAAGTATCGAACATATTACGGGATAGATTACAACGCAAGTTTATGAAGAATTTGCTCGAGCACAACAGATTGGCTGTTTCCCGCGGGCATTTATCGGGAATAAGGAAAATATGAAAATGTGACGGAGGCGAGGTTTTCGCTCTCTTCGAGAAATCTGCTCTGATACAATTACTTAACTGATATTGGGTTTTATCAGGTTGTTTATTGGATCTTCTTGTGTGAATCTTGTTGTTATGGAAATTGTGATCTGTTGCTGTGATTTATATGACTCAATCATAATCTGATAGAATTGATTGCTTCTGGTTTCTGTTATTGCTTAGTTCTTTGTTATTAGCTTATTTCCAATGAATATATACTGGATTTCAATGTTCAAGTAAAAATAATGCATATATGCACCTGTTGATGTTTGATAATGCCTAAATAAAATGTATATGTAGCTGCTTTGGAATCTGTCGCATGAAGGTAAATGTATTTCTTCGAAGAATTATTGTTTCGCAATCCGTATCTAATTGGAGGTAATGAGTTCGGCAACTCAATTTGCTCCTGTTACGAGGTGTTTGTGGAGTAGTCACCACTGAACTTTGTGTAAAACAAATGGTTCAGTTCCTTGGGTAAAGAATGTGTGATGTTGGTTGACTAAATGGCTTTTGAAAATGCTGGTTGTGGTCTCTACATCTTGAGAAATCGTTTTTTATACAGGCTCAAGCTATATATATTTTTGAATGATCTAATTTATACTATAATTCAATGAATTGAGAATAATGACAGTCTGAGTTATGAAACTCGCAGATAGTTATCTTTTGATAAATGACTAGCAAATATTTCAGGAAATTTGACTGTAATTTATTTGAATATAGCAATAAGTCTTCACAGTTACTTTTCCGTTTTATAATGACAAAATCCAACTTGAATTGCCAAATACTTTCTTGAAAATTCTCCTTGAGGCGGCTACACTAATAGAATTGAACGGATATGTCTCTGTCGTCGGTGAAACAAAAAGCATCGAAATACAGGATCAGAAAATCCTAAAAGTGCAATTTATCGGGCTTTTGGCATCCGATCGCGGATTCATTACGTCTTTATGGAGTGAGTCGCTTTTCCGATTCTATTAGATATTGCGGTAATAAGTTGTTCACGCCTTCATTGGAGTGCCTTCATTTATCTATGGATTGGGGGTAATTGAGTTTTATTGTCAATTCCACTCTGGAAAATGATTTTCCTTCACGATATTGAACGTTCTTTATACATTATGGTCATTTAGGAGTGCAACATATGGAAATGCTTTGATTAATTGCAAAATCAAAATTCAAATACCACCAAAAGTTGGTGCATGGCGATAAACTTGATTGGTCCAATAAGAATGGTTGCAAGTCAAACATCATACACGGTGAAACAAAACTAGGGTTAAGTTAAGCCCTTCTACTGCAAATGTTTTGAGTGGGGAGACCGATGAGACTCAACTGGATACTTCAAAGAGGGCAAAATCTACTTTCAGTTGATTTTAAACATGTATTGAATTTACTGTTTCTTATTGTAATTAAAATAATTATGCATAATTCTTCTTTTCTTTCGTAATAAGCAAACCGTGAATTTTTCGAAGGGGTCGAAATTCCCATATAACAATTATTGCATTTGGTAACTAGCCTTTAGACATCTTTCTATAATAAATAATAAATATAATGTTGTTCTATTTTGTACAATTTCCAAAAGTGAAAAAATAATGCTAAATTTTGGAAATCTGTATCTTGTAAAGTTCTAGGTCTACAGAGACTATTCTGATCTCAAATTGTAGCAAATTTAGTTTACTTGAACAAAGTGTTACATAGTTTTGATAAAAAACACAGTCGTTCAGGGTTGAAATGGCCAAAAACTGATATGATAGTTGGAAATTTTATTTTAAATTTAACAATGTTGCGTTCTGCGCTCGAGGTCGAAAACTTGGATTATTCATTGTCCAACATCATAAACATGTCAGCAAAAAATCAGAACTACCAGATCTGACGCAAGGTCTGATGTATATGCATGGTTACTGGACTATAAATATCTACAAGTACAGTGAACGCTAAACAATTCACGTCATCAACGCCACCGAGCGCGTTGTTATGTAGTTTGCTAGTATCCACATTTGATGACCAGCAAATCACCTAACAACGCGCTTGGTGGCATTGATTACGTGAATTGGACATTGTTTGACGTTCACCGTAATTACTTTCAGGTCAATCTGATATGGATCTTTCAACAAAAAAGAAAGGCAGAAGCTAACTTTATTTTTCATAGACAAAATTTGAACCCGTTATCGAAAGTTTATTTCACTTGAAATATTCTATTTTCAAACTAAAGTGATTTGCATTTTGTTTAATTAATATTTACCTTTCAATGGCGCGATGGTCTTCACACCATTTCATTCCATTACATTTTGATCTCGCTCAATTACCCATAAAGTGATTTTGTTCAAAATAATTGAACACATTATTGTTTCACTCGATTATTTTAATCGGAGTATTAAACCGCAATAAATTGTATTAATATGAACTGTTGAAATTATCGAACCTTTTGTTACTATTATTTATAGAAATTGTATCAGTGTACACCAATTTGTATTCTATAATATGACGCTTTACATGTAAATGTCTTTTTATTTTCATCGAAAATGTAGCTGTGTGCGTTCGGACATTCCTTCTTGAAAAATGCTGGTTGGTTGTATTTCCATTTGGAGCTTCTGCAAGTTTCTGGACGATCGTGCCTTCCTGTAACAATTTCTTTAGTCAACTGGAATATTTTGTCACAAAATGCCAACCTTTACAACAATACTCGTCAGTTTTAAACTTTTGACATGCAGTCATACAACCAATTGTCATCAAATTATGTCGCAGTTGGAATTCTGTAGGGCAATGGATAGCTACATCTTCTGTACAGTTGACTCTAGCACAGCTCAGATGATCTTCGTTACTTTCGCCATTAATTGGTTCGATCTGTTGAACTTTGAAATTAAATAAATTTCTGCAACAGCCTACTTACAAAAGCTCTAAGATTAAAACCATTATCCAATGTGATGCCATAATAGTCTAGATCTCTCCACCATTTGAGTTTTATTTCAATCATAGTGAAAGGAGGTGATCCACTGGCACCTTGACAGTAGATGGTGTCTCCACAGTGTCCAGTAAGACAATGACGGGCTATGGGATCGCACCATGTACGAGGCCAGAACTTTCCTGCCCATTTATCTGGGGCAACTATGAATGCCTAGAAGCAAGATGATACAGCATTATTAATTTTTGGCTTCTCATCTAATCAACCGAAGTTGGTTTATTACATTATTATGCCTGAAGTTCGCAGTTGCGTTCACTACCCCTTCAGATCAATAATCAAAGTATAGAGCAATCTTCATTTAAAATTTGAGACTGTGCGCTAACTTTCCTATTTAAGCGTCACCTCCCTATACACAACTACGAAATGAAGTGTAACTGCGGCGATTGACATCGAGAATGGAAAGATAACAAAATACAGTTCACTTCTTCGTTGTAATAATTATTTTGATCTGAGACTTAACGTAATTCCTCCTGTTTGAAAGTGCTCGGATACCGGGTTATGTAAAACAATTGTTTTTTTATAAATCCAATTGTTCCGCATCTGTTAACAATATCTTGGGTCCTCTTTTTTCTCTGGCATGAGATCAATATAAGGAGATTGTATTTTAGTTTTGAGGTACCTTTGTCCCTTGTTCCATAGATATTCCACCGTTCTCCAAATGTGGATGACCGTCGAATCCTTGAATTCCCACCCATATTGGTCCGGGTTCTCGGTTGATTATTTCGAAGGTGACATTTGCCCACGTGTTTTTGATAAGGATCAGACTTATTGAGTATAAGATCCAATAGTCTTTATACATTTTATCTGTAAAAAAATGAAACGTATTTATTTCTTTGTTATTGAAAGCGTTCAGTTTTTTATTTTTATTTATTGTCAAAACATGGAAAGTGCTGGAGGTTTTAGGAGTTAGCTATTGTCGTTTATCATAAACATTTTGTTCTTGAATGAAGCTTGTGAAACAAACTCAGTAGATGATGTTTTTTTTCAATAGTGGAATAACTTTTTTTCCAACTCTATAACTTCTTGAACCGTCATATTTGTTGACCTGCGCACTTTTTTGTACATCCGACATCTATCCATCACCTATGAATTTCTTATAGGTATACGATCGGAAGATTTTATTCATACCATCAAAATAATCGCGAATTATTATAAACACATACCTAATCAACATAAAATATATTGAACAAATTTCACTACAACCAAACTAACAAAAAAAAACACTCAAACGAGGTCAATGCTTAGATAAGAGAGTTCACCCCACAATGTGGTTTTGTGACCCAATTTGTCTTTGTTTGAAACAAAAAAATCATGTCATTGTCTAATTAGGTAACATCTTTGTAGGACGCGCGGATTCATGATCTTTATTTATCAAACATTTTTTAATATTGATCACTGCAGATGGTTAATACATAGAATCAGTAAGATCCGCAATGTTACAAATTCAGGAGTTACGTGTCGTTCTTTTTGTTAAACTTCTTTTGCGGCGTTGTGATAATTTGTCGACAATGGGGAGTGAATTGGAGAAAATACAGCGTTTTCAAATTTTGTTTCGGAAAGAGGAAAAAGATATATAAAGTAGTGAGAATGACAAGATGAAAATATACAAAAAAACACTTGGAATTCAATTTTTATATACTTCAAATGTCCAGATTGATTTGAAACTTTGCACACTTGTCAAAAACCGATGACAAAAATTAATTTCAATTGAAAAAGAGCTAAGAAGAAATCAATACTTTTCAATTAAACAAAGTCGTGATTTTTTTACTTGTCGAACTGAATGAAAGACTGGTTTACATGGACGCTTTGACGGGACAATAGGCGCCTTCTTTCGAACGTTGACAAGGTAATACAAGAATATTTTTAAGCCTATACTGGGCCAACAACTAAAATATATCTTTTATAATTTTCTCTTTCTCTCTCTATCTTTCTCTTTCTGTCGTTCTCTGTTTTAGAGGAAGTTCCACTTCGATGCTGCACATTAATTTTTATTTCGTCCATGGGTCAATGTCCCCAAAGCAGCTATACGCGCGAATTTTCAAGTATACCATGGGAGCTCTGTGAGGTCAATTTTCAAATTGACCCTGTGAAGATGCGCTTGAGATTGATATTATGTGGAGTGCTCCTCATGCGGACTATAAAATTCATATAGCATGGATAGATCAAAGCAAAAAAAAATTATATTTATACAAATGTATAAGATAATAATTATGAATATTGTTTCTTGGAAAAATTAAGGTGAATATTTGCAAGGCAACTGACCAATAATGATTATTGTATTGACCCTAAGAGAAGGCCGCTATTGCATGATACAACTGCCGGAATAAAATTGGTTGATATTAATGTTCTCTTTTATTATTTTCCTGACAGCTATACAGGGTGTTTCATAATATATGCGTAGAACTTCAGGTTTTGATATCTCGTCCAAACATATTATAAAAAGTTTTCATTAACTTACCCTCTAAAATTCATCATTTTCGAGATACAGGGTGTGGAAATTGATTGAAGCTAACGGCGGACATTTCCAATATTTAATATAATTCTTTTTGATTGGTTGTTTTATTTTTATTTTGCGATTATGAAGTTGGTTTTGTTGCTAGTTCTGCCGTTAAAATAAATTTTGATGAATTAGTAAGAAAAAAATAAATTTCAAAAAATGTATCATGTTTTTCAACATAAAAGTTGATTTTTCTAGAAAACTGTCGACTTTAGAGCTCATGACCATGAGTACCTTTTTTGTGAAGGAATCATTGGCAGTTCGAATGGGCGTCTCAAAAAAGTACTTCTTCTAGTAGCGTAGAAGTTGGGGAGAAAAACACACCACCCCTTCAAAACCTTCACCAATTATGATTTTGAAAAAAAATACTTTCCGCACAAAACATAGCTTATCAAAAGTACAAAATGCTTACAAAAGCTGTTTTCTGTACGATTAAACACCCGGTATAAACATGAGATTAACTGCGTAAGGTTCAACCTTGGACACAAGCCAAATAATTACAACTGATTTTAAGCTTTTTTATCTTAGTGAAGAATAAAGCTTGATAGAAAAGTTGTAACACGAAAATCGTCTTGAATTGTTATACTTATATTTTGTAAGCTCATTAAAAAAAAATCAGAGAGAGGCGAATTTGGAGGCTCGTTGGAACTTTTTTTGGCAAATGCGATAAGATATCAAACGAATAGATTTCTCACGACTGAATCTTATTAGTACATCTTTTCGAGTTATCTGCAAATCTCTACATCCATTCAGGTTATCACCCCATAAGCGCTTATACTATACTTTTAGATACAAAAACGCATTTCCGGACCTTGTTTTTTTTGCAAGATTCAGCTGCTCTCAAAGTTTGTAATACTCTCTAAAATACACGTTCTACGCAGCCAGCGTGGGCTCAAACTTAGTTTACAAATTTTTTTAATTATCAATTTTAGCTCCATGAAAAGTTTTGCGTTAAAAAAATCATAATCCATCCAGAAACCAAGTGATTTCTATATAGACGGGTTAGCCAAGACTTGCAAAAACGCTAATTTTACTTAGGAGTAAACCATCTCTACTAAATTCAAATTTTGATGGATTTTTTTTTTATTTTTTATTTTTTCGAATCGCATGCTCAAATGATGTACGAAATTTCACTTTCTTCAACATTCCGAGGACTTCTCAACCTTCCCCATTGGAAAAAAATCATAAATTCTAGATGAATACTCTTTTTCAATAAAATCGTTATTATTTTTTTTCCATTCAGCTAACTAAAATACCGATCCACTAAATCCAACAAGAACTATTCACATTCATCAAAGAATTTGTGCTCTTAAGGTTCAGCATATAATTATGAAGAAAATATCGGTAATCATGACAGATCGAGTGGAAGATAATTGGTACTCACTTACCAGAAAGAATGTCGTATGTAACAAAATGATAATTCAAACTATCACTTGATCGAAATTGACAAATTTTTCGAGCGGTGGAAATTTTGAATGAGGTGCCATTCAGCTTTCCTGAAAAAAAAAGCAATATCTCAGTTATTAAATATCAGAACATTTTCAAATACAACTTTCAGACATTTATTTGATATTTCATTTTAATTTTTAATCAGGTTCACTAAGTAGGAACATTTTGTTTTTAATGTTAACATTGGTCATAAATTCACATTCAAGTTCTAAGATCTTTTAGGCAGGCACATACGTTGTGTAAATATGTTTTCAAACTACAAAAATAAACCAACAGAAATTCAAATAATTGACGACTTACAGCTTCGAGGTTATGGCATGGCACCACACAATACATTTTACATTGATATGTTGACTGAGTATTGAATTCGACCTATCAGGCCACGAAGGTCAAGATACAATTAGTATTCTTTAATGTTGGTTTGGTTTGATAGTAAACAGGAATTCTCGTGAAGTCTATTAAGAGTCCCACTCATCGTTGTTTTATCGAATGTTGAAATGGAAATATGAATCTTTTCATTTTATTATTCAAATTGATTTTTTCCAACTAATGATTTCATGGTGCTTTCTGATGTTTTATAAAGCCGGAAGTCGTAGAGGAAATAGAGCATCGACCATCGATAAGAAGTTTACGTTCATATTCATGTTAATTTTGTTTTCAGTAATCTGATCTTTGGAGATTAAATGAAACAGCATTTATCGTTTTTTTTTTGTTTGCCAACATGATAGCAATACAGCTTCAATTGAAAGGAAATAAAAGTGTCCAATGACATCAATAAAAAAAAGGTGAAAACAACTCATCATTAAACGTGCAAATTAAAATTGCAAATTACTCTCTGAGAAAAGAACACTCCCACGGCATCAAAAACCCTCAAAAATATTATTCTAAACAACCACCCACGTTCAGTTTCACCAATATACATTTATTTTCCCATAGGATATTTTTCATGAAAACAAAAACAGGTTGAAAGGGAAAACTGGAAAAATATATGCTGCAATTTTGTTTCAGTGAAGCCGACATGTAAAATACACTTGCTTGAAAAATGCTTGCGGTCCGGACAGAAAAAATCAGAGCTTGCTGTAAATCTTGGATATCTGATCCTTTTTCCTTTTTCCTTTACTTATACAAACATACATCTCCAATCAGCGTTTAGCTTTAAACAAAAAAGCTTTCTGCGTAAATTCTTTTCCGGACAGTTTTATATCGCTGTCAGATTTACGATCCTGGATTTAGAATCTCAACAGTTCGGTCATCCTTGGTCACGTCGTTTTTGCTCCAATAAAACGAATTGAATGAAAAACAGAAGAACACTTTTTTGGATTTCCGCAAAGTGGAGATATATTGTGATAGTTCAGAGTGTTTTGTTGTGAGAGCGAATTGATAGGATCGTTACTATTTTCACTGTTTTATTTGATACCATGAATATTATTTAAGCTTTGTGGCTTCCTATGATATTCTCAGGTGACAAGAGGGAACATCGCTTTTGTGAATACAAATCGTATTATGTGTCTTCTATTTCCATCTTTACTGAACCTACCTGACAACTTATTATAGTATTGTATTTAAGAAAATTACTACAGCTTATTCTGTTATTTTGTTAATTGTTGCTAGTTTTGTGACTGGAGCGGAACAGAGTTATGTAACAGGAGCTCGTGGGAGGCAGTCAATAATACGAGGAAGGCTACTTTAAGTCTTCTTTATTCAATTTTCAAGCTTTCGGAGAGATTTTCCCCTTCTTCAGGAAGTCCAACATAAAATGGTGAAAGATACAATAATTACTACGAAACTACTAGAAAACAAGTGAAAACTCACCGAATGTGAAGGACAGTTTCAAAAGGCACCAACACATAACAGAAAATCACACATTATACACATGATAATAATTGTAAACAAGAAATAAAATAAATGTTTAAAATACACAAACGAACTTTCACTACACTAAACATGTTAAAAAGATAAAATGGTTTGAAACTAAACTGATTCTGGCACTGAAGAGAAGAGCTGTTTTGTTGACCCACCCATCCAAGAGGGAAAACACTTTACGAACTTTAGCTGACATCTTGAAAGAAAATTCTCACCCAATTGGAATGATTAACAAATTTCTTTTCAGTACTAGACATGATTTTGAAGTCCAAGTAGTTCCTCCACCATATGATGCTGAACTATCACCTACACCAGAATTGGAGAAACGGGTTTATTACACTCTTCCTCACCTGGAAAATTTGACACCTAGACTGATCAATGTACTTGACCAATATGGGTTCACTTTTGTCAAGAAACAAACAATAACAGTGGGATCAATTTACAGCATCCATCAAGGACATGAGGAATGTGGTTTACAAAATTCCCTGCACAGAATGTGAGTGTTCGTATGTTGGTCAAACATCACAGAAACTTTCAGCTCGTCTGGCATCACCCAGAAGTGACTGCAAACGAAAACTCCAGACTAGTGGCTTGGCACAGCACCATGTAAACACAGGACACACTCCTAATTTTCACGATGTTACAGTACTGGCTAGATCTAACAACTACTACAAGAGACTGTTCCTGGAAATGGTACATATAAAAAACACGACCCCAAACAGTAATAAACAAAGTGACTAACAAAACCTGAGCATCATCTACAATTACTTGCTGCGAATCCACAAAGACGGTCTCACTTTTCATGCTGTGGACGGAAATGATGGATAGTTTCCTGCGATACGCAACAGTGCCCTTGGTTTTCACGTGTTCTATCAAGGGTGGCAATTTACTTAGGTTAAGCTAATGTTTGACACACTCTGTTTCCTATATTTTACGTTTTCCTGCTGTGGAAGCGCAGCTTGGCAGATTTCTTTTCATGTATTTTCAGGCTACCATTGTTAGATGTTGCGTGTGTGTATTTCCGCGTTTTCAATTTTTATCAGGCTTTTTATTCATGTCAATTGGTTTTTATCAGTCCCTTTGTTCATTGTGCTTTGTTCTCTTAAACTTGTAATATGCGTCCTTTCACAGTTTTAACATTTTAACCCCTTTTACAAGTTTTAAACCATTTTATCTTTTTAACATGTTTAGTGTAGTGAAAGTTCGTTTGTGTATTTTGAACATTTATTTTATTTCTTGTTTACAATAATTATCATCATTTGTATAATGTGTGATTTTCTGTCATGTGTTGGTGCCTTTCAAAACTGTCCTTCACATTCGGTGAGTTTTCACTTGTTTTCTTGAGTTTCGTTGCCGTACTAATTATTGTATCTTTCACCATTTTATGTTAGACTTCCTGAAGAAGGGAAAAATTTCTCCGAAAGCTTTAAAATTGAATAAAGAAGACTTAAAGTAGCCTTACTCGTATTATTGACTGCCTCCCACGAGCTCCTGTTACATAATTTTGTTAATTAACAACCAAAATGTCCAGCATTTTTTCTATAAAACGTTCAAATATTGTTTCACTTTTCAATTAATTAATTAATATTCTATTCAACCGCTCACCGAATTTACATTTTAGCTGGTATGCCGTCTGACCAAGCTCCCCATTCAAAGTGGAAAGGGCATCGCGTCCACATTGGAATATTCCATTGACCAACCGGAAGCACTTAGCTATCAGCGACCGTCCGCATCAGCTGTACCAAAAACTTTTTTCCCTACCACCGTTTCCGACTGTTTTTTTTTTCCTGATCACAACTGAATAGCACGAGATAGTATGTAATCACGCAGAGCGGGGCTGTTTTCTCACGCACCTTTCTTTTTTCACTGTTAAACGTCTGAATATATTTATTTTGGAAACAGTATTTCATAACCACCGTATGTGATTTGTTATCGTTTTATTTCTATGATTGATAAATTGATTTTATCTGATCTCAGAGGGGCCAAAGTTAAGTCGTACTTCCAGAACTTAATGGAACAAAATACCGTTTCCACTATCTAAAGGCTACCCGATAGACACTGTACCCTTTACCAACTCCGATAACACCTCTAAAAATCGGAAGCGCGTCACAATTATAACATTTTCACTATGAAGCTTCATGAACTTTTTTATAAAAAGTGATGAGTGTAAGTATATGACATTATCCTCAAGACCATTTGAACTGTTCTATATTAATTAAATGCTATACAGTGTGTCCAAGATAAGAATGTCCATCATGGGGATCTTGAAAACCATAAGAGATACGAAGATGGTTATATGAGAGAGAAGTTGCGCATTTCCGATCCCAACATTATGCCGTTAAGAATGTTTCAAAATTCCATCTCCGGAACCAATTGGAATTTCAAAACTTCCTAAACGGAATATTGTTATGCTTGAAAATCCATAATTTATCTCTAATTCACCATCTTCGTATCTCCTATGATTTTCAGGATCCCCATGATAGACAGTCTTATCTTGGACGCACTGTATATTGAAAGTTTCATTCAAGTAGTCCTTCTAGTTCAGGAACACTCACTCCTCTGTAACTTTGTGCAAAGATTCATTTGGCGATGCATGCTCCACGTAACTTCTCAGACGAGTTAGGTTACATTTTATCTACGGTATATAAACTTCAACATAAATCTATGGAACTTCGCCACTTTCAAATTTTCATCAATTAGTTAGTTCATCAAGACACCTGTCAAAGATATTACAACAAACTATACATCATAGTACTTGAGGTATATAACCAAGGGTTCGCTTCTAAATCCTAAATATTCAGATCTTTTCCTTCCACCTACCAACCTACGTCATCTATTAACTTAAAGAAAACAATAACAACTTGTGAATTGTAGTGAGCACGGGTTGCTTTTTTCATTATTATTTACCTTATACCAGAATATTTGCCTCGATGCAAAATTGAATGAAATTGATATCAAGGTGGATGTTCTATCCAGGGAAATCTGTAAATTGATGTGCAATTCGGCGTGTGATTATGCTGAGATGGTATTTGGCGTGTAAATAATAAGTCCAGGAATTCACGTTAAATTGTTATTTTATATGGAATGCATTGAATTGGGCTTACCAAATTTAGTAAGATCCCAAGTTTTCAGAATTGTATCTTTACTAGTTGCGATCATAATACAACTCAGCATTTTCAGTAGAAAGTAGTGCAACTTTCGAATATCTTCAAAACCGCTCAAGTTACGTCTACAAAATTTGGTATCTGGGTTTTTGGGTATGCAAACTGGAATGGTGGACTCGGCATATTTGAGAGTTGCAGTTCTTTGGACTTACCCTGTATACGCTACGATTTCTGTTCTCATACCTATACATTGATTTTCATATAAAAATGGATCCCGCTTCTCCTACCTTCCACTCCGAAATATATGATGATTGCAAACTCCACCTGGTGCCATAGTTGCTTGATATAGGGTCAGTTATAATCCAGGCTGAATCATCAGTCGAAATACTCAGAATACTTTTCTGAAGATATTCAAAGGAATATCAAGGAATTAAAACCCATCGCAGTGAAAGCTGACGACATTGAAATTTCATAATAAGTACAAATTGATTAAATAATAATAATAATAATGATAAAGTCGAACGCTTTCTGGATACTCCACAGCAGTAGCTCACTGCGCTCAGTACAAGGTTGAAAAAAGAAAGAGGGGAAAATCACGAGTTTGGGAACAATAATATGAAGAAGTTCTATTTGTCACTGAAAGCGCAAGTAAGACCACCAGAAGAGACAGAAGCAACACCAGATGATGGAGATATAACGCACTGGTCGTTACAATGAGAATGCAGAATGGTCGATGAGAAAAGGATAATGTAGACAGGAGAGAGATGGAAGAACTGGAGGTAAATGAAGGGCTAGTCTCTGAAGTCATTATAGGCACTCACAGCTGGAAAAGCCTTGATAGCGACCATTTGCATAATTCTGTTATGAAAATCTAAGCAGTTCCCTCAAGAAATTAGCAAACTATAGAAGAATTTTCAAACATCACGAGAAAGTCCCCTTCATCATCACGGAACTAGGAATATAGCTACAGCAAAAAGAAAACAGTCTGGACCCCCGTGAACGAACAGGCCTACTAACTCTTTGAGGCGACATATTCTCACGAATAACGAGACGAACCGCGAGGGGAGTAGAAAAGGCGTCCCTCGGCTCTCACTTCGTAATGCTCGCGGCGTGATACGAGGCATTTGTCATTTGATTTGAGGACAACTTTTCACATTAAAAACTCGTTCCCTATCATGTATCCGTGTGCCCATCTTGGATGCGCTCAAAGGTTGGTGCGGAGAGGCTTCGTTCCTCCGTACTGGAGACGCAGCTCTAACAACAGAGAAAAGAAGAAAGACAGGACTGGCCATCAAGGATGACATGACCAATGGGATTGATCCTGTAGTCCTTGTGGATGTCGTAATTTCCTACGAACCATGGTGTTCCTTCCAATCCACGCAGGATATTGTTTTGCAAAGTTTGCAAATTTGCAAAGCAAGACCTATTCAGATGAAGCGCTCCCAATTCATATTTTTACCTTTGGACGTACCTAGTACAGTCTTGTACAACAAGATTTAGTTCCGTACACTAGACAGGAAGTGGAGCAGAGCAAAGGATACAATGCACTGTACGCTCCATTGACAGTATGCATTTGTCATCTGGGTGGTCCAGGTCAGCTTTCTGTTGAGAGTGACACACAAGTGCTTACGAGTATTACCCCAAGGGTCATGAAGGCGCACAAGTGTGAAATCATTAATACAGATGTTTATTTTATTCATTTTTTTTTTAGATTTTTTTCATAAGAAACATTAAACATGGAGGCACTTGTCAAAATTACCGTGACAACGGCGTTTTTGATGCCCCCTATGTTTATCTTCAACATTTTCCATTCGAAACCACAATGCATGGATCACTTCAAGTGCAAATATCCTAAAACAGGTTACTCCTATCCACTTTCACATGGTATACCTTTTTTACGTAAAATGTACGAAGTGGCGACCCCTACATGTAAGAGCCATACCAAAGCCAGTTATGAAATTTGCATGTCAAACAACCATCCCCCATTTTATCAATATAACTTGATTATTCCAAAAATTATTTGAATGATCAAAAATTAAAATTCAATTTTGACACCCTGTATCTCTGTTAATATCAACATCGACATAGTTAAATTCGGGGCGATCGCAATATTTTTGTGTGAGGAAATCTGCTGTTACCCTATCCCCTATTCTTTCTGGGACACCCTGTATATGTAGATAAAAGAAAATGTCATAGAAAGTATGACGGAAACGGAAGCGTATAAGTATCTTGGATACGGACAAGCCAAGGGAATCGAACACACCAAAATGAAAGAAACACTCACAAGAGAGTATCTCGCAAGAGTCAAAAGACTATGCAACACCCGCCTCACTATCAAGAACATGTCCTCAATATCATGGCTTTACCTGTGCTCACATACTTCTTTGGAGTGATATAATATGTATATTGCATGACATCTGCAGACCCACCAAATATGGTATGTCTCATGAACGCATGACTGAAGAGAGGAGAGTTGCTTCCTGAAACGGAAGGCTTTGCAGTAGCCATTGAGGACCAGGTAGTGAATACAGAGACCCGTTTATGAGCATATCGTCGAAAAACCCAACGTTGAAAGATGACAGATGTATGAAGTGCACAGAAAAGAATGAGACAATCCAACATATTATGGCAGCTTGTAGCGTACCCACTCAAACAGACCATCTATACCGTAACATCCAAGTCGTTGCAGTGGTCCATCAGGACATATGTTACAGGGAGGGATATATCACTGAAAAGATCAAGGCACCATACTACAAGTACATAAACCAGTCATTGGCACCGATCAGTTTGTCATCACTGACCGCTGTAGGGTACACAGTCAACAGACCTGACATCATAGTGTGAAACAAGCAGATGAAGAAGGCCATATCATCGTGAACGTGGCAATACCCAACACTCGCAAAACCATCACTAACATGGATGAAAAGAAAACAAAGAACATCGAGTGAAAAGCCATCTACCTTCTCTGAAAAATGGGGTAACCATGAACACCACCAGGGTGTCAGGTGATTCTTGCGTCAAAAATAGGAAGATGGGAGTGCTAGGTGAACGTACCCTGTTTGTCAACCAACGAAACTTGAGATACAAGGAAGATTTTTTTCTCTGGTTTTTTTTTTCGTCGGTCTATTTCTGCGACCATCGGGGCTGATCACCGACGCCAGGGAAAATCGTCCATTGTTGATCTATTGATAGTAATAATTCAATTGCTCCTAGTTATCAGCGAAACAAATCCTAGTTGTAAGTCAAATGTATAGCAGTGTAGATCAAGTAAGGCATTTTGAAGTTTATTTTATATTTATGCAATATTCTCCGAATATTTCATGAGTAGACATGAAAACTTGGAACAAACAAGCTTGTGGAAGTGCATGGCTTCATTTGTTCAATATAGTAACAAAATCAAATTAGGTATGCTTGATAAACAACGCTTTCGCACACTGGAGGACCATTTTCGAGTAAGTGGACCATTTGACGCCATCTGGATGCCCCATGAAACGGAGTAGACACTATATCCATACACATTCTGTACGCTATACTACGCTGGTCAAAGTTTCAATTAGCCGCAGGCATGAGTTTATATATTAGGTTGGCGCGGCTCGAAGGGCTTACTAATTTAATTGGCCAGCTACACAGAGGAGATCATTACTGTTGTGACGGGGTAAACTTACTTAGTCAAGGAATTAATTTGCTGTTCGGATCAAATGGCCTTTCAAGACACAATGTTTGCGACTCGAGAATCGAATTCGGATGAACTGATACCGCACGTGTAGCTAGGACGTTGCCGATTCCGGAAATTTTGGCGGTTCTAACAGTGAATTCAACTTTGCCTGATTGTATAGTACATAGAGCTCTGGGTATTATATCAAAGCGTATTTCTTGTTTACGATGCTGAATTCAGCGGAGGCAGCCATAATACATGAAACAATATGGCGGGGGGTTTATCGTCTCAATCCGAAATTACGATCGTCTTCTGTCAAGTGAAGTGTGATGCATGATGCGATAACCGCCTCAATGCACAATGCCATCAGATAGGCGAAGGCTTATCGATTCATTTGCAGGATATATACAACCAGTATCTATTTGGATAATATAAATTGCATATAGTGCAATTTGTGCAATCTGCTTTTCCAGTCTGTGGGACTGCGTTATGAGATTGTTGCCAATTACTGCGGAAAAATTGATCCTATCTGCAGTTCGATTAGGTTCTACATCATTCGTGATGATGTCAATTCGAAAGTAAATACTAACAGCCTTTATTGGATGTAAAAATATTATTATGTATTTGCAGCATCATTTAATGACTGCGACCATGCTATTATCTCAAATCAAATCCAACTTTCAAATTTATTATTTTAAGTATTGATTCTAGCATATTTGGAACCGAATTTCCATAATATATTGCCAAGCTTGAATGGATAAAATATTAGCAAGCATAATTTTCCAGGAGCACATAAAGCACACGATTTTGTTTCCAACTAAGATAAATCAGATAACTTTTCAAAATAACAATTTACAATTTAATAACAAAATGCAAGTATGCTCGTCCAATGTTTCAGACAGGGGCAAGGTAATAATATTTTGATTTTTTATATCATTTTAAATATGATATATTGAGCTGCTCAAAAGAAGACAATTACTGAGCTGTGGATAAAATTCGTTTATTCTCAAATTATAATCTTTTTGAAATGTTTCAACTCTTTCTATTTGATTAAATCAAGAATGGTTCTTTGAAGTTATTCACTTCGGATGAGAGATCTTGAATCACCGGGAATGAGGTTTTGTCGTAATTCTTATTGTTATGTTGACTTTTTCGACGAATTTTGCAGCTCATCTTCATTATATATCGGCGGTGTTGCACAGTGATCTGTGAATCGACTACTTTCGCATCTGGTCGTAGGATCGAATCCCGGGCCGGCCAACGCCGACTTAAAAATTTGGAATTTGGTTTGAAGAAATGCACCGTCCATCGGAAGAGACGTTAAACTATTGGTTCCGTGTCATAGATGTTGGCACGTTAAAATGGTTCTTTAACGTGCCAACATCTATGACACGGAACCAATAGTTTAAAGTCTCTTCCGATGGACGGTGCATTTCTTCAAACCAAATTCCAAATTTTTCGTCTCAGAGAGGGATTCGGCAAATATACCAGATGGGGTGAGGCAAATTCCCTGGCGTCGGTGATTAGCCCTGATGGTCGCAGAAATAGACCGACGAAAAACAAAATCTTTTTTTTATCAGAGGTCTTCGGCAAATATCTTTCAAAGATAATGTTGGTGAATCTAGAAAAAAGATGGATCGAGTGGTACAGTTTGGTTTTGAAACGGATATTAATACTGCGCTATCCAGTTTGGCTGAAATTCCAGCTGTGACATCATTTGCGGCAGAAACCAAAATAGTAACCATAAAACACCACGTTTCTCAACAAAAATAATACTTCTTATTATTAACAATCATGAAAAGCTTCGTTCCGCACATTATTATGGTAACATCTTGAACATACCCTACATTCATTTGCGTTCGGGGATTCTCGGACCAACATAGATGGCACCAGGTTATTCAAAACCACAACTGCTGCAATGACTGCATAGTGGACAGTCAGGCGCAATTGTCAATAGTCAGTCAAGGAGTACAGTATGGGGCCACAATTTTTTTCTTTATCTCAAAGAGCATCAAACTTGGAACTTATTGGTCATAAAACACTCCTAAATACTCCTCTGGTATTGAGAAGGGGTTTTGGAAAAAGCTTATTACATTTTCATCAACATATTCTTGGTAATATTCATAAAACAAAAAGACACACCATGGGTGGTACTTATACCTTTCGTTTGACATGCCACTTGAAGGTGGATTTATAAACTTGTGGCGTCGGCGTTGGCGCTGGCGCTGACGTCGGCGCTCGTAGACTTCTATATGGCCATTTATAAACTTTCTTGGCGCTGGCCTTTGGGACAACATAACCCCAAATTAGAATAGTGGTGGTTGATTTGGTGTTTCGAGAGTGAAGTAATATCCTTTTTTCAAAATTAATTTTAGTAGGGAGGTAATGGAGATGCTGGGATGCTTGGAAATTCTGTTGAGAGTCCTTGTGGCTTCAAAAAGACATCCCCAAAGCATTAGCTTCATTTTCCAAACTCAGTTAGCACAACGAATCTTGAAAAACACCAAAACAACAAGCAACTTGACAATCGACTCAAAATGCAGTCGAAAGCCAAGCTCAAAATGTTTGGGATAAATGAAAGGATGCGACGATAGAAAAATATAATACAACACCCCACATATTTCATGTAAACAGTAAACAGCTCTGACGGAATCAAAGTGTTTCTATTGGTTAAGACGGTCGTGCTACGGTTTTGCTACGAACGCAAGACCTTCAGCGTTGAGAAAAGATGAATTTGGTTCATCTCGAACGCCAGCGCTCAGCGCTGACGTTGACGTTTTTGAATTATCCTATGAAAATACGTGTTTTCAACTTCTTACGCCGGCGCGAGCGCCAACGCCAAGTTTTTAAATCCACAGTAAAAAATAAATAAATGAATGTTCGTACTGTTCACAAAATAATTCACATGTATAAAGGTAAATCTAATCAGATGAATTATTGCACGGTGAGGAATGTGTCTTATCACGATTTTGTTCCGCAAGAGTTTTATCATTGCTTGTTTTTATCTCTACAACATTCTTGGACTTATTATGGTAAAACCGCTTCAGATCTATTTTTTTTTTTAATTTTTGTTCATTGGACAACACAGTGCGTCAGTCGCATATGATCTATCTCAGCTCGGACAAGAAGCTCAAAACTTAGAATAATATTTACTATTACAACACCCGCCACTGTTGCCCCATTAAATCCTCGTTCCGTTTTATTAAAATGAAAGCTCGTGCTTTTGGCGTTCGAATGCAGTTTTTTAATTTAAAAATTGCGATGGCGCGGGTCGCCAAGAGAGACACCTATGAAGGCTATAATTTATTCAAATTACATTTTCCACTAGCGTCCAAAGTGCGACTTCGCCATTCGCACGTCACAGTTTAAATTACTTAGACAAGCTTTGAGCTCTGCAAAAAGGATTACTTTTGTTCGGTTTTCTGAAACCAGGGATTGCGGTGACGGTTTTCTAGGACTTAATTGGACATCGAGTGAAGCCTGGTGAGGGGACTTGTCTACTGTTCCTTTGTCATTATATTTTGACTTAACGATTCAAATCAAATTATTCCATTAACTTTATCTTCACTTTTGAAGTTGTCGAAATTAATACAAGTTTTTATTTTTCAGGTACGTGTCAAGATCCATAATGTGAGCATGCCTTTTGTCAATTTGAAATTATAATTGATACACCCCCAGCAAACAATAAAACGACATTGTCCCGTTAGGACTTTTAAAAAGCTCGTCCGTTAAAAGCCGCTCACCACACATACCCATTTAACTAATTAGCATCGTTGAAATAAAGCACAGTGAACTCTAATTGCTCAACGAGGCGAAAATTTCGTCAAACAAATATTTGGATGCCCATAAACCGTCAGATTCCGCTTATTTGATGAATTGTATGCCGAGCTCCGCTCACCAATTTTGTCGCTTAGAAATTGTTTGTTACGTGCGGTTTCTATTTGATTCAAATGTGATGTGACTTCTAAGGACAGTCAGTACTTGGGAAATTATTCTTTTTCAAATTTGGCCATACCAGGTAAATTGTTATCAATTATTCTTGCTGTGATATGTCATAATGATTTGAACATATCGTGATCAGTAGAGTACATTGTGGATATATTGTTCTCATAGTTTATCAGGTGTAGAGTTCAAATATTTCCAAATATCCAATTCTTTTTATTTGATTAACGCTGAATTATTGACTGATACTTTAAAACATTTCGTTGCCTGATTTGTAAGTAAGTAGGTGGATGAATATCGCGAACATTCTTTGGTCAGGTTAAACCACAAGGGTTTGCCCTGCACTGCCCATCATGTTTTCTTTCTTTAAGAGGTCACTTAACCTATAGCCTTTCATTTCTTCGTTCTGAACTATCCATGCATGGTTTTTACGAAGTTCAGAATTTGCAGGATGACTATGTTTGCTTTGCTATGCTGCTTTTTTGAAATCTTCAAGGTAGTTTTGTTCCATATTTATTTTAGAACTGGCCACTGGCCTAATAGATGTTCTATAGTTTTATCCTTTTTGAAGAAGTTCTGGCAGAGATCATCGGTCTCTAGACCCCACTTTCGGGGCATTGTTACGATCTCACAGTGTCCTGTGCATGATTACTCCCACTAGGATGCTTACAGAAGATTTACTCTACTTTAGTAATCTCCTTGTTTAATCCATATCATATGCTCCTGTGCCAATATTTGTCTTTGCTGCGTCTGTTAAGATCAAGATCTCGTCATCGTTTATTATGGAATCCTGTTTCCAATTCTCCCTGGAAGGTATTTCAACCACTGCCTTATTTTCAGAACAGCTCTTGGTCACCATGTAGTCTGTTGTCATCTGTTCCCTTTGTGGCAGGGCCTTTGATGAACAAGTCAATGGGCAGATTTTTTTAATCGCCTTTAAAACTGCCTGCGGTGTGCTATTCTTTGCTCCTGTTGTACTTAGTGTTAACAGCCGTTGTAATTTGGTAAGCATTTTCATTTTCGATTTCGGGCCTGTGACCTTCCACCGTACCACAGCTTCGTGGGTAATAGTTTTGGGGTTCACGATCTCTAGTAGGCGAAGTAGAATAATGTGCGCTTCCAGTTCACATTTTTTACAATCATTCTCCTGCAAGTGGATAATACATTGAGGCACCTATTCATATTTTTCTCCGTGTTCCTTTTCCAGGAAAGCTTTGAGTCCAAGATACCTAGGCACTAGTCTTCTTTGGATACACTGAGAGCATTGTAGTTCTCAAGGCACTTTGTATCCTCTTGGAAACAGTACGAATTTCTTTGATGCTGATCCCATGATCTCACTGATAGTACCAGAATTGTCACGACATCTGCATTCTGTGGCCTACCGTCTTTATTCCTTGTTCTTTGTCAGGTTTTCAAGCTCGAGTCCACTACGATGAACCACAGAAGTGTTCTTCTTGTTCTTTTTTTCATAGACCATTTCTCATTTTCTGAATTTATACTTCTGCTTTCCAGCATTTCCATTTTCATTTGGCGATGATTGGTTTTATTTCCATTTTCTCCATTTCTTCTTCAATGGAATAACTTTGGTGATGACATTATGAAATGGTCCTTCTATGCCTAACGTGTTCTGATAACAACATTTGTCTTTGGGGATATCCGAGAAATAGAGTAACTTGCTATGTGGTAGTCGACAAGCTCATGGGTAAATCATACGTATAGGAATGACCCAAAGATGATAGATCACAAAGGAAACTGTAGGTGTGTTTTATGTTCCACTAGTGCACACGAAACTACACTTCTCTACCCTGCGGCGTTTGTTATGCTGTTAGTGCAAGCAGTGTAGAGTGTTTGTTATATCATTGTAGGTTGCCCATTACTGCACTCGCTACCCCAGGTCAAGAGGAGATGTGACAAGTGTATAGCGTGGTGTAGAATAGGGTGGGAAGCTTATTTCGCGTATTTTGTAAAGAACCATGTCTTAACCTAACCTATACTGAAGATAAACAAAAAAAAAAATTTGTAGTGAAGAATCAGTGTGAATCTTATCAAATAAATTGAAATCACCCATTTCAATCCACACTGAATGTATACACTTATACGATATAGACTCCGATCAAACATATGAACTATTTTTATCCACTTAAGATGTGAAAAGATGCCGAACTGGTAAGCCTTGTATCAATTTATATTTTTTATTCCAATTTATTTTCCTTTCCTGCTTTGATTTGGAATTTGCTACACTTTTCATAAACTCTCAAAAATCAACATTAGCATCATGATGATCCCAAGCCAAGCTGCTGTGGCTTATCTGGTAGGCTATCCAACCAAACTGTTGGTAGAGCGTTGACTAAATTGTAGATAGTTATCAAGATAATTCGTTGAATAACTCTCTGCGAATGCGGAAATGCCTTTTGAATTCCGTATAGACAGGCACAGTCTCAAAAAACCCTCCTAGGTCTTCAATTTCGCTTCTTGTCCTATTGGTTTTTCTTCAAAGTTCCGGCATGTTCCGGATCGATCACTGGTATTTTCCCGACGGTAGCTGGTAAAGCGCCAATGTCTTCCGAATAATCGATACTTTCGGACAATATCCACGAGCTTGCGCTGGAGGAGCAAGCACTTCAGTTTTTCAGGCCTGTTTGGGTTGGCTGTGGCGGTGGTTCGTGAGAGGGGCTCGTTGGTGATGAGTCGTAGGATTCTTGTCTCAAAAGCTGTTAGTTCCTGCCATACAGGCACCATGGTGGGGCAGTCTTTAGAGAAAAAGGTGAAGCGCATTGAATTGGGCCTGAGTTTTTTTCTTCTAATGCATGTTCTCCGCAGGAAGTCCTTCTGTTGAATATTGTTATTGGCTTCATTCAACTGGTTTCGGGTTCTTCCGCCTGCCCTTTGAGATGGCTTGTGTTTTTTGGTGGATTTACCTCGATCTTTTTTTGGTGGATTCACCTCGATCTTCCATGGATCAGTCCTTTTTTTTATGCTTTTTATGTATTTTTGCAGGTTGACTGAAATTGAGTGTGGTCTGCTGCTGGAGGTGGTGATTGTTGTATCATCAGCATATAACCGGAGTTGTGTTCATTTATATTCTTGAAAAGTCAGCCGTGTGAATGTCAAGCAGCAAAGGAGCTAGAGAGATCCTTCCTGGACTCAGTCTTGCATCGGTCGAACTGAGGAAGAGGACAAAACTGTATGTCTGTGTAGGCTTTGTACCAATGGGTTTAGCTTGATGGGCTTGTGATAATATCTGAATTTGGTGAAACTGTCATTTCGAAGAGGATGGAAGTTGAGATTCTTGAATAACCATCTAGTGAACGAATGGTTTTTAAAACAAATTGCACAAATTGCAGACATTTGTTTTGGTCCACTCCATCATCAAAACACCAAAATCCTCAAATTTCCATTTTGCCAAAGAAGTGACCTGAATGATTGGACGGCTTTGTCGAAGAACAGAAATAATGACCAATAAAAGCAAGTTTCCAGCAACTCCTTAATCCCCATTATTACCCAATAATCATTCCTGAGGAACTTGGTCTTTCCGCTTCTGGATCGTTGTCACCGTGCCATTTTCCAGACACAATGTGTTCTTTAACGGCGGTCAGAATTCTCTAGGCGACATTTCCACGCACTATCGCGATGAAAATCTAATCTAGGGTTGAGTATCTAATGTCGGGTTAAATGCCTCCTTGCTACATTGATGTTAACATTAGTATTTCAGGTTGTTCTTTTCACCTAAGAATTCCACATCAGAGCTTAAGTAACTTGAGTTAGGAAATATGGACCAGAAGTGACTCATAACGATACAGATAATGTGAAGAAACATTTGTTTTGATACCAACACTGTAATCTCAGTACTTTGAATCAGTATTTTGAATTTTACCCTTGTTTGTAGTTATACCTCTAATTCGCGGAGGCCGCAATCAGGCCGTTGGATCAAAGTGGGTTCAGATCGCGGCAACTTGATCCTTTTTGAGGGCTCCATTGGATCTATTGTGAGCTGCAGATTGTACGGTTTGTAGTCTATAGTGGGATTACTACTTGGAGAATCGCGTATCACAATGGCCACTTACAAAAGGAATTGATTTCACCGAATGGATAAATATCGTTGGGAAAGCCTACGGGGATCAACGCAGCCAAATCTCTATAGCTAGTTTATCTCCCTTATTGCCGGCTAGGAGTTTTATAGTTCACTTATGTTAAATTCGTTCGATACATTTAGTTTGAATCAATACATTGACAAAAAACAGTCAATTAAGGTGAACTTGTCCAAGTCTAAAAGGGCATTAGGTCAAGCTTAGAGCTTTACGATGGTGCATTTAGTTTTATTGAACGCGATTAGCCTCGTTTTATGGTGACACTTGTATGAAATGTCCCTGAAGTCATTTTATTGTCTGCCAGAATTTAATTTGCTCGAATTTGATGGAGCTCTTTTATTGCCTGTCCAAATTATGCTGTAGCCGTTCGATTTTTACTATTTTATTCTGTGCATTGGGGATTTGCAGCTCTTGGACATTTGATTTGGGATGCGATTCATGATGAAATGACATAAAATAGTTGTTATTTTGATGGCTTTTCTTATGTTGGTATTGATATTTTATGGCAACGGGGCGAAATTTAGGACGCTCGTTACTATCAAATCAGTAATGAGAGCCCAATAAGAACAAGTAATGTTTTTCGGGAAGTCCAATTTTATGGTTGTTTTGTTTAGATATGAAATCATTCGATAAAAACCAAGAGCAGATGGGAACCATGGTTAATTGATGGAACATGTCAAGAACTCTCATCGAGTATCAAATTTAACATGAAAACTGCCTTAGAACGCCGACTAGCTTCGAAAATAAAAGGGCTTTTCACAACTAACTTCATCATGATGATCCAGTTGAGCAAATGTAAAAAATGTTGGAACGTTCTTTTCGAACTCCCAAGGGAATCGCGTAAAGCAATGTGTATCCAACTTCTTTTTTGGTAATTGACACCAGAATTATGTGATCATTATTTCTCACTTTATAGTCCAAAGTACGGTATTAGAAATATATATCCTCATCTGTTATTTGATTGTGATGAAGATTATATGTTAGATAATTTGTTCATCGATAAATCCCGCATGAGTTGATAAAGTTATTTGGTTGAAATTTGGTATTTAAGAGTGGTTTGACACGCAAAACTCAAATCTTGCCTTGGTATGGTTCTAATTATTGGGGGACGCCACTTACACACCTTTTCACTCATTCAAATAGTCATAACTTTTTGGTACACAGCCGTACTTTTTTTTTGAATTGAAAAAGTGTTTTCTTCGACATTTTCACATCAAAAAAGGAAAAATGTAGAAGTGGCTTGGAGTAACCTTTTTCAAGATATTTACACTTAAAGTAAAGCATGCATATGGTTTTTAATAGCAAATTTTGAAAATAAACATGAGGGGCTTTGAAAACGGCGTTATCATGGTAATTTTGACAGTTTGATTCAATGTACAATATTTTTTGATAAATATCCTAATTTTTTTTTTTAACTTTTTTTTATCATTTTTGTATTATTTTTTAATTTTTTCATGATTTTTTTCAATAAGAAACATTGAATAGTGAGTCACTTCTCAAAATTACCATGACAACGGCTTTTTCAAAGCCACCCATTAGTTCGAGATACAGTGATAGAAATATACAGAGTGCTACAAACTCGAGGCTAAGTATGGGGATCTCCAAAACCGTAATGGATACAAATTTGTTCAAATGGGAGCAAAGTTGCGTATTTTGATGCTCAACAAAATGCCGTTTTGAAAGCCAAGAAATTCCGGCTACGTCCGAAAAAAAAACGAAATTTTTCAAAATCGTTCTCATTTTGTGCTGACTTCATTTGAAGAGATATTTTAAAATAAATTAATTTTTTTCAAATGTCACTTTTTGCCCTTCACAAGATAGCGACTTTGTTCTTTTGTTCTTTTAAATACGGCCCTGTATCTTTTATTTTGGTTTCTGTTAGTTTTTGACCCCTCAAAGGCAATACATTAAAATTCATGGGATTAGTGGGGTCGCAGTCACTGCATGACTTGCATGAAAAGATGAGAGGGAGACAAAGAAGAGATCTGCATGAGAAGAAGAGAATAGTCAGTAAAAATGAACAATTTTGAAAAATTTCGTTTTTTTTCCGGATTATTTTGGACGTAGTCGGAAAATACAATAAATAAAATGTTCACCTCGGGTCTAAAAAACAGGAAAACTCAAAATGTCCATTCATGCCAAGGGAACTCGCCAGAATGGATAATGAGGGAATAAGTTTTGATACTAATCGTATCACTGCAGGCTGGTCGAAAAATTCCCAGACATTTCCACAGTTTTATAGTAGACTCCTGATTGATTATCAACAATTCGCTCAAACTATTCTAGCTTCTAAGTTTGGGCAGTCCTAATATTGTTATATTTACCGGTTAATGTTTGTAAGCTGAAAATTAACTATATTTTTCTTCGTTATAATACAGTAAATCTCACAATAAATGATATAATGTATATAACAAGTTGTTGCATGTATATATTTAAACATCTACAAAGTCTTATTGATGGGACGAGTCCGAAATGTAATCACAAGACTATACGAACTTACCTTGAGTGAAGTCCGATCCTGATTATGATATGTTGGCCTCGTCGAAATAAACGATTACTTAAATTATTCCCGTTAGCTAGCAACAACTCCTTTGAAATAAACTGAATCAAGAAGGCGTGTGACGTGTGTCAGGGCAGGTTGGGGCATGTTCCCCTTTTTTTCAGTGATTTATTCGAGCTAAGACGAAGGTACTATACAAAGTCTTATTTATTTTGACAATGCCTACATATAATCAAGATCAAACTTTACCTAAGGTAGATTCGTTTGATCTTGTGGTTATTGAGAGAAGCAGCACAGTTACTATATACTGCATTCCGCTACCATTAGTGCTAATTGGTACGCTCAAGAATAGCAAAGCACCAGCGTGTGTTGAATTTAGGGCATGCTAATAAAAATGAACTAAGCTATGATCCTAAGTACACTTTGGCCACAATCAAACATGGAGGGGACAATGTTCAAGTATGGGGTTGCTTCTCGGGTCACCAAATCAGCCCCATTGTGAAAATTGATGGAATCATGGAAAGATTTAAGTACCTAGAGATCTTGACTGATACTATGTTGCCCTATGCCGAGGAAAACATGCCCCCACAATGGCGATTCCAGCACGACAATGATCCGAAGCATACGGCAAAAATAATAAAATCTTTTTTTATGGACCAGAATATCAACGTCATCAATTGGCCAGCTCAAAGTCCTGACCTCAATCCTATAGTGAACCTCTCGGACCTAGTTGACAAAAAAAATTCGGTCTGAGCATCCGGAAAAATTCAAAAATGGTGCTGAACTAATCAAGGCCGTTGAAGCCGCCTGGCAGTCTATACCTGAAGAGACGATAAAAAATCCAGTTGGCTCTATGAAGAGGCGGTGTCTAGCAGTATAATCAAAAGTGAAGACTATGCAACCAAATATTAGTTAACTTTTGTAATAAAATTTATTTTTACTTTAGTTTCTCCAGTTTTGCTCGCTTTATTTCTCTATATCTTATGTCATAGATCCATCAAAAGCAAAACAAAATATATTTTCTATTATATAGAATTCACATTAAAGAAGGGTTTAGATAAAATAGAGTTTTGTATTGAATCTTTCCATATTATCAAAATCTGCTCGAAACAGAAATGTTTCTCTACTTTTGCTCGGTACGGTACAGGGTTTTTCACTTGAAACTCCGCACGTCACTATCTCGGAAACGAATAGGAATATTTGATTTCTGTAAAAAGTGGTCAATGTATGGGGTCGAGTAGTTATTTTTCACAGTTAAACAAATTCGACGCCTACCAAGAGTAAAGCGTCGCGACGCATCGAAAATGGTTATCGATTGCAGGGACTTTAAAATTACGCGCATGCTAAAGTACATGTTATTCATAAACTTTTTTGTTATTCAGTCGAACTCATTTATTCTACTCAGTTTTGAGATATACAGTGTGTCCAAGATAAAGATGTCTATCATGGGGATCTTGAAAACCGTGAGAGATACAAGGTCGGTTAAATGGAGGCAAAGTTGCGTATTTTGATGCTTAACAAAATGCCGTTTTAAAAGCCAAGAAATTCCGACCAAGTCCGAAATTATCCGAAAAAAAACCGACATTTTTCAAAATAGTTTCCATTTTTTTCTGACCACATCTGAAGAGATATTTTGAAATGAATGGAACTTCTTCATTGCTTCTTTTTGCCCTTTACAAGATAGCGTTATTAAACTGAAGAACCGACGTTTCGTCTATGAGCAGCCATCATCAACTTTGTTTTTTTAAATACGGTCCTGGATCTTTTACTACGGATTTTAAGAGCCTCTTATGTTCCTAAACCAACGAGGTATCGCACTAATTAAAAAATTGGTGGTTGTTTTTAATCCTATTAAAAATGTATTTTTTGTCTCTCTCTAACACATGAGTTCTTATGGAAAAATCCATCAACATAATTTTTTTGAATAATTGCGATACATTTTTGGTCTAGGAACATAAGAGGCCCTCAAAATCCGTCATAAATTCAGGACTGTATTTAAAAAAACAAAGTTGATGATGGCTGCTCATAGACGAAACGTCGGTTCTTCAATTTAATAACGCTATCTTGTAAAGGGCAAAAAGTGAAGAAGTTCCATTCATTTCAAAATATCTCTTCAAATGTGGTCAGAAAAAAATGAAATTAATTTTGAAAAATCTCGGTTTTTTTCGGATAATTTCGGACCTGGTCGGAATTTCTTGGCTTTTAAAACGGCATTTTGTTAAGCATCAAAATACGCAACTTTGCCTCCATGTAACCGACCTTGTATCTCTCACGGTCTTCAAGATCCCCATGATAGACATCCTTATCTTGGACACACTGTATATCTCAAAACTGAGTAGAATAAATGAGTTCGACTGAATAACAAAAAAGTTTATAAATAACATGTACTTTAGCATGCTCGTAATTTCAAAGTCCCTGCAATCGATTAATATTTTCGATGCCTCGCGACGCTTTATTCCTGGTAGGCGTCGAATTTGTTTAACTTTGAAAAATAACTACTCGACCCCATACATTGACTACTTTTTACAGAAATCAAATATTCCTATTCGTTTCCGAAATATTGACGTGCGGAGTTTTAAGTGAAAAGCCCTGTATAATTATTTTCAAAATTTGAAACATCCCAAAAAAAAAAAAAAAACAATTATTTACCAAAGTGATACTTGTTTGGATGAAAGTGGAAACCTTAGTTCCTCATATCTTATATACGACGATGGGTATGTATAAAATATGAAAGGCTTGGTCTCAGTTGTAACATAAAATAACAAATCACCCACATTTACTATCTCTAGCCACAATAGTTTACTATAAAAAATTTACGATGCTCAGCAACTTTTTATCGCGTTTCTAAAAGCCCATTTACGGACTTGGCAAACTAAGAAAAACTCATCCTTGTGTATGTGTATCCACTACACCAAGTTTTATGATATTTGTAGACAAAAACAATTTATGGCCCAAATTTCGGTACACATAAAAGGACATTGTTTCAAAGCAACTACAATAAAAGAAGTCTTTATTAAAGTTTTCTTTTCTTTTACTGGCCGACATTGTCTTGAACCAAAATAAAAACAAATGACGAACATTATTTAGGCGGAAGTTGGAACTTTCCGCAACAACTCTATCTCTTGCTACGGTCGGCGTAGGCCGACGCGAAAACAAAAGAAACTGGTGATGGAGGCACAAAGGCCGTTTAAGATTCATAAAGGATGAAGTATTTTAATAAGTCGTAAAGGACTACGCGACGGGAGTAAATGACAGGACCTACATTTATTTTTCTGGCTTATGTAATGAGTTGCAATTAAACAACTGTAAAAGACGAAACTTATCTTTATTGTTGAGGAATTCAGCTGAAAATTCTCTTTTATTTCGCCTAACCAAGAAATTATCTTCGTATTGCTGGAACAACACGTAATTGTGCTGCTTTTAGAAGTAGTAACAGCACAATGAATTTTTCACATTAAGGAATTCATTTCAGTCTGACCCGTTCAAACCACTAGATATTTATCACGACCCAACCCAATTTATATCTTTTCTGGGCTAAGTAAACTGTCCTTATCTAAAGGAAAAGTGCGATAAATTACACGTCTTCCTAATAGTGCCCGACTTCACTCAAGAAAATGGCCGATAATATCCGATAATGACCGCCAAAAGGTGCGATTACCGGTTTGCCTTAATTAAATCGACTGTTATAAGTAAGTGACTTTGGAAACAATTTCTTTTAGTAAAAAATACATCTAAAATCTGATTTATTTCTACCAAATAAGTTTCCGAACTTGATTTATACCATTTTTCTCTTTTATCAATATTTTTCCATCACAGTCCATCAACTATGCTGTAAGCCTCCATCATATTTACGTCCGTCACGTGCCTACGGCCGAAGATATTTCTGGAAGTTTTTAGGGTGAAAGCCGCGTTATTGCATGAAAAAATCGGCACATTTCGATCTCGATCCTCATGCGCACAACAAAATAAATGGATACGAAATACGTGTCCAGACTTCCGAGGGACACATTTGCCCTTTTGCCGAAAGGGACTTATCGAATATATATGGCCCATAATCGAGTTGATATAGAAATCCGTATTTCCCATTTGATCCAGACCATTGTCCGCTTTTTTCTGATCTAATAAAAGTGATGCGTGATGGTCCGGCTGACGTGCGCGAGTAAGTCAGACAATTTTTATGGTAGTTGTTCAACAAAATCACATTAACATGCAGGAATAGTAGTCAGAAGGTACAATGGTTATCATATAGATAATGCGGATTCATCGCTGTTACAAACAATTGCGTCGAAAGCAATTTGCGCACACAAAGGACATTTTAAAAACAATCCCAAATATACGTGCGCGCAAAAAGGTCATAATGGGCAATAATTCTGAGTATGCGGACATTAGTAACAATGGCCGCGATCACATTGCTAGAAAGCGCAGCGCTGCTGTGTTAATAACGTCCATAAATCTTGGGACAGCTGACCAGCGTCCATTCTCGAGAGCCTCGATCTTGCCGAGACTGGATTTAGAACACGAACAATGGATTTGAACAATTGTACTAGACGATTTGAGGGCGGTCAGGACGGTGTAGTTAACGTTTAGCTGTGGTTAGTTAGATTAGAATGGGGTGCTTATGCTTATCGGACAATGTGTGAAATCAAAAGCCGGCTTAACATATATGGTCATAAACACTGTTATAAGGGCAAGGAATCAGAACTACATTTTGTTTGTTTCATTGAATAGTCCTTTTCCCGAGACATATACTTCCTTATCCAAGTTCACAAGAATTATGACAAAACTCTTATTTATATTATCATCACACCCCCTTTTGTGCACATTTTTTACACATTACGCTATTCTGAAAAATTGGAAAGTTATCGACCGTTTGCAAAAAATAAGTTTTGTTATGGATGATTTTCGTGTTTTCGATCGCTTGAGCACTGTTTTTAGGTCGTCTATATAGCGTCCTATTCACAAAATGCAGACATTCCACTTATTTTTCTGACGAGAGTCACTCATGTTTGGTTGAATTTGACAAAACACTGATTACACTGGCTAACAAAAACAAACAAAAAAATGATATTTCTTTCTTATCTGTAGTTGAGTGTTTCAATATCTAATTTCATTTGGACGGTTGGGTTGTTAACACAATGTGACAATGACTATAAAACAAGTATGGACGGTCAAATGGGCTGTTTCAAAATGATGTATTTGAAGGTTGACATTCTGTCGAATGTTCTGATTGGCTCTAAAACAGTGGAGTAATGACATTAGATCATTTCATTGGCTAAAAACAATTGAGTAATGAATAAAGGTCACTTGTATGCGTAACGAGTTACATTAACCAATAGAAAGTGGATGTATAATAACTCTATCATTGAATAGTCATAGAAAAAATTGATTTCACCGTTGCGGAGCTATCACGAAAAAATATTCTTCAGGGTGTAACTTCAAAGTACGAATCTGAAAACAAGGGTCGTATGAGAATATTCTATAGAACATTTTCGTCTTATTTTTGTTCAAAATAACGTTGTCTATCGTCATCAATTTTGAGCTTCTGGATCAATTTGATGACTTACGGTTGCAACCTCAACTCCCGATGCAAAATTTCCCAATTGTTTTAAGTCTTGGTGATGTCGAGTTCTTGTGCAGGTCTTGGATTTTCAATAAAACTACATATTGTATCTGCACTATTTTCCTATCAAAATAACCATAGGTTGATTGAATTTTTTGAAAGAGGAGAATTTGTAATCATGAAATTGATTTTCCATTGTTTCAAGCGGGGGTAGCTTGGTTCTAGGTTCTGATGAGTGGTTCTTCAGGACACCACCTGGTGACGTAGACGCCTGATAGGGTCAATTAATTTCGACTGATTTATAACTTTTAGACCACCAGAAATGAATAATATGATACCATTACTAAGTCTTATTAGCTTAGAGGTATGCCAGTAACATTTGAACAGTTAGTATTTCTCTCGATGTTTTGAATCTGTGTGTATGTTTGTTGGTGATCTATCTTCCAAAGGCATTAAGTAATCAGTTTTGTATTTAAACTACACTAATATTAATTAAATGCGGCTGTTTACTTCTCTTAATTGCAAAGCCCTATAAGTTAAATGGAAAGGTCTATGTGGAGCGGTTTCTTAGTTCATTTATTATTGTAAATTTTGATTGACAAGTTTATCTCAAGCCTGTAATCTGCAATTGTCAAAACTTCCAAACAAATAAATTCTCCAAAATTCCTAAAGATTTCGTATACCTCCGGCGATGCTCTCAAGATGATTTATAGGACCGGTCATATCTTATATTGTTCCAAAACAGCCATAACACTAAATCTAAGCTTGGCTATGTAAAATGACGCCTTGAATTTGAAATCAGCTGTGTGCGGTTTTGTCGATATAAAAACATCCACAGATCTCGCGTAATATATGTTTTATTCTTTTTGTTCCAGGCAGGCAAATCATGAGATTTCCGAGTCTTGAATTTCAAAAGTAAACTAATGCTACCGTCCGTCCATTCAAGAATTTCGAATTCTTCGTTTTTGAAAGCTCACGTTATTTCATTTAACAAAATTAAATCCCATAGTGCAAATTTTATACCTTTTAACTCAATTATACCGAAAACACGCTAGAGCTTTATGCTCTGCAAACGAAATAAACTAGGAACAAACTGCGCTTGGTCTGGACTGAAGTAGTTTATACTCCTTTCTCGTTAGCCAACACCATATCATTTCACGAATTAGCAGAATGTTGTCAACACTGTTGGAGTCATGCTTGAATAGCTGGATTTTGAACTGGCTCATGCATGTCAGTCAAGAAAATACAAACACAAAATCAAATAAATAAGGTCTGGAAATAGGAATATGTAACAGAGGTACGGCCACTGATCATACATTTCTATGCCAATAATTGAAAAGCAGTCTCACCCATCAACACAATGATTATAAGTCAAGTCAAAAATGTCTTATTGTGCATAATATATGACAATTTTTTTGACTTGGGTGAACACACTGTTCCTAGACTCTCTAACAAACAAAGGCAGGCGGTTGGAAGATTCTCTTTCCCTGATAGATGAAAGATTTTTGAATACACTTCTTTGTTGGGTTTGGAAAAGGGATCATGTGAATTCTCCGAATTTCCTTATCCTTGTTCAATGACAAGTTTCGAGGAGCTACATACTTCCGGTATGCCATAGATACGGTTTCCAGAATGAATAAGAAAGTCTGAGTTGGAATACCTAAGACTTGAAACGTGACTCTCTTTTGCCCTAGCGATTGTTCGGAGGGCTCTCTTCAATTTGCACAATTTTTAGTATACGGCAAATATACACGATGACACTTCAGAGACAACAGTGACACAAGTATGTCCTCCAGGAGGCGTCTTGTCGTCGCTTTGTAGAACTTGGTGGTAGAAATGAACTGCGGACGAATCTGAATCACCTGGGCTTATACGCCCAAGCCCAAGGCTATGCAGCAGACGTGCCTATCCCCATTGGAGGGAATCATCCTACAGTAGTATCAAATCTGATGCAAACAGCTCTGAATGAAGTCCAGCGATAATGTGAGGACGCAAACTTCAAAATGGCGAAACATGCGTGGGACTCTACATCCAAGTTATCTTCGGAAAAAGGTCCAAGAGATCAAATCTAGAATTGACACTGGATTCCAAATAAAAAAAAAACCGTCAACAAGGCAAAAATGTTTTCGTCGAGAGGCAGATTCCTGTTGGGAAAGACTTGTGGTCTTAGGTTCAAAATGATGATGTGGTTATATTGGTTATACACCGCGGTAACCAGACAGTCTATATGGGGCAGCAATATGGTGTGATGCAAATTATCTTGCAATGAACATTGACAAAACGATACTTGTTTCGTTCAAATCCAAGTTATCAGGTGTTCCGTTGGGAGATGAAATGATTGATAATAAATACATAAATAGATATCGTTTAAGCTCATGGCTAGCTTTGACTATTACATTTAAAATTCTAATAAAACTTAAGAAAAAAGTTTAGCATCTCAATTAATAATTATTCAAATTCCTTATAAACATTTTCAACGTGTTTGCGTTTTTCACACAGTGGAGGTAACACTGCACACCACTAATAGCGGATAGCCACGGTCTAGGTTCTATACTGTCGGAAATTTCTTGTAGACGGTCAGCATAAAAGTCATTTAAATATTTCTCAATGCTATTGGACCATTGACCAAATTCGATGTTTGTAAGTTATGTCGCCTTATCTCGTCTGCCCACTAACGACTTCAATGTAGACCACATCTTTTTTCCATTACATCTACATTCATCAATATTTTTGTTATAATGCTTTGTCTTTTCTTTTCTCTGAACTGAAATTACCCTATTCCTCTTTTTTTTAGGCATTCCAGTCATTTTCAGCTCTTGTAATATTGAATTTCCTGTAAGCCGTGTCTCTTTCTTGTTGTGCTCTAGTCACTTCATGCGTTATCCAGGGGTGTTTTGGTTGTTTAATCTCCCTTTCCTGAAGTGGAGCATGCTTGTCCATTGTTTTCTGTACCATTTTGGTAAAGTCACTTTAAATGTCATTAACATCTGTGAAGGTGTAATTCCAATCTTGTCCCACTAAGGCATCAATGATTCTATTTCCATTTTCAGGATTAAAGCTATGATAAATTGACAACGCCACATTCGAAGATTCGTCACTGGACAGGGTCATCGTTGATTAGCTATCAAGTTCTTTGGAATATACATAGATGAAAGGATCAAGTTCTCAGAGCACATAACAGTTATGTCAAATAAAGAAGCATCTCCATGTTATGATGTTGGAATTACGCTTGATAAAAAAGGATATTGTTTTGCAAGATCAGTGTATTTTTTACTTATTGAGTCCAATTTAACATATTGTCTGGCGTTCTGGGAATTTTGTCCACAACAACTGTTCCACTCAATATTCATATTGCCCTAAGGGCATTGTCTTTATAAGATGCACCCATGGACTAGATGCCGCGATTATTTTAAGTGTGGGAACATTTGAACTCTGCCTTCTCTATTGATTTTGGGGATAGTAAGTTTGGGTTAGTTTGGGTTAGTTTGGGTTAGTTCCAGTGTACATATAGAGAAGATACCACCAGAAGAAGTCATGAACTTGCACTACCCATTCCCAGGACTGCCCAGGAGGAACCCCACGAAGAACTCCTTTGTGTATGAAGACCTGAGTATTTTCAACGATCTTCCCATTGAGTTGAGGGCAATTGTAGATAAAAAATATTCAAGCGACAAGTGAAAATTGTTTACCAACAAAACCGTTCTACAATCTTGAAGAATATTTTAACGAAAGGTTGTAGTCTGTTGGTGAGCACTTCTTACATGAAAGTACATATATCATCGGCTGTGATTTCTTCAAAATAGATCATACTGCTATTTTCATTTTTATTCTTATGTTCCGTTTTTATTTTTCAAGTGTTTGTATTTTGGGATTGAGTTCTCTGGCCTTGTCAATTAGAAATAATCTTGGAACGATAAAGCATATTTTGATTTGATTTGATTGAGAGGTTCCTCAAGAAGTCAGGTAACATGTAACTGCAATTTGGCCGGACGAAGCTTCTCCTTTCTGGTCTGGTCTGGTTCACGAGAATGTTGGTCACGGAACCTTGCACAGGCCTCGGTATCCCTCTAGACTAGAGGTTACTACAACTGTCCACCAAGCGAAAATTCATGCAATTCAAGCATGTGTACAAGAGATTGCTAGACGGGGCTGCAATAATCTGAACATATACAACCTCTTCGACAGAAAAGCTTTATTGAAAACCCTGAACTCCTATCGCTTCACATCAAAGATCGTGATAGAATTTGCCTTCAAGAACTGAGGAAAAACAGAGTGACGCTCATCTGGGTTCCCGGTTTCCGGCCGGTCATGGATAAAAGAGAACATCAAAACTGATGAGCTGGCGAGAGCCGGCACAGATGAATCCTTCACCCTTAATAAGAGTGTCTATAAAGACCATTAAAGCGATGGTACAAGGATGGTCAGGAACTGGCCTGCAACACCAGAACTTAGACACTCTATGGATCATCGGCATCCCGTCAAAAAAAACTAACTGACGAAGTACTGTGGCGAAGAATTCCGATATGGCTGCAGACGGAGTACTGCCACCCAAGAGTACATACAGAGTGACCCATTTGAAAGCGACCCACTCTTTCAACTCTTATATTTATGGAGAAATATTATTGGAGAAGTTTCAACATCAACGATTTCACGGCTTGAATGCTGTCAAGCTTTTATGCATCAAGAAGCTTTTTATCTCGTAATCAATATGCGACAACAGATTTATCTGATAACAACTTTGATAGATTGAGGTTTTAAGATCATTGCATAACTTTAAATTCCAGATTTTACCACTTAATCACAATTCAATTCGATGCATTTGCCTCATTCTGTCGCGCGTTGGGCGAGTCTTGTAAATTTTTTGTCTGATACATCGTCATAGAAAAAGATCTAGAGGAGTTTTAACGGGAGACGTGGGGGAAAATTCCATCAACCTACCATTTCGCCTTATCCACACATTAGGAAAATTTTCCTCAAGCGATGTTCTCACGCTCCTGGCATTCTGGATAGGACAGGCATCTAATCAAAACAGTAGACCAGCCTTTTCTCTAAGTGCAAGTTCATCAATACCATCCAAGAATTAATTGTTCAAATAATGTGAAAATCTTTGGCTGTTCAAGAGAAGAAGGGACCAAACATTCTGGTATTTAAAATACGTTGACATTCCGTGTGAATACTGTTGATTACTCATTAAGGATTTTCTTGTGACCTTATGTGAATTTTTCGTCGAAATGTTCTCTCATCACGATAATCTCCTTCGCAACAAGCAATATTTCATTCGCTTATCAGTATCACCTCCTTCTAAGGTATGTAAAAAATAGGTTTTTAAAGGACTCATGTTATTGTATTTTTTGAGGTTTCTCTGTGGATCGCTGTAGATCCAAACTTGCAATTCTCAAACTTTTTCTAGGATTTTTGGTAAAACAATTTCGATTTCGTTCATTTCTTCTTCGCGCTGTATTAATCGAAAATATTGCATACTCACCCAACGGTAGACATGCTTATATTGTGAAGTTCTGGATGTCTTTCATTAAAAATTCGAGATACTTTCCTTTCGGACTTGTCATTGTCACAATACAATCTAGCCGTACAATCGTTGATGTTGGATATTATTTCATGAAATTTGGGACAGATCCATTTTAGGGTACACCGAATCCATAGGGTACGCATTTTTTTTTAAAGATCGCTAATATTGATCTGGATTAGGGGCCTCTTATATGTGATCTAGTGGTTGGTTTTTGAAAAAACTGGAAACTGCTGGGCCCCAAAATACAATTTTTTGCCATCTACTGCCAGAGCCGGGCAGTATTTGTATGTTTGAATACTTTTCAGTATTTAAATACAAAGAAGTATTTAAATACTTTTTATTTAAATACTTTTTCGGAGAAGTATTTGTATTTGTAATTATAAATACTTTTCGAAGTATTTATTATTTAAATACTTTCGAAAAGTATTTGAAATACTTTTGAAGTATTTAAATACATTTAAAGTATTCAAATACTTTATAAAATATTTAAATACTTTTAGTTCCGCAAATAATCCTTTCAATTTTACCTCTGGCCATAGAAATAACACTTCTAGAAGGCTAGTAGAGAGAGAAGTCTCTCACGGAGAAAGGGAGAAAGGTGTTGGGTTTGGTTGACACTGCGCTTGCCCCAGTATGTATAATGTATTGGCTGTATAGGCTCATTATATGCTAGAGAATAGTCAACATTGTTGCCAATAATAACAAAACATCTTATTCTCTATGAATCCTGAATTACCAAAAGAGAGAAATATGGACCAAAAAAATTGTTTTTCGTCAATGCGATCAATACTAAAAATCATTCTCAAATATTTTGCAAGTATTTTATAGAAAGATTCATTATTCACATCTTTTGTGATAGAAGTCATACTTCTCTAGAACTTCTTCTTTCTTTTACTTGGCAACACTGCGAGTGCTAGGAGTATCAACAGCTGTGTCGACGTCTTTTTACACTTGCGACTAGACGTAACTCCCGTTTTATAGTTTAGTTCTATTTTTGAATACATTTTATTTTATGTTAATTTTTAAGAGAATCTTCTTTCGTTATTTTTTTTATAATAAATCAACGAATTATTAAATCACATGATTTCCAAAGTGTTTTAATAACCACAAAGTATTTGAATAAGGTAGTTGCATTTCAAAAGTATTTAAATACTTTTTGTATTTAGTAATTATTATTTAAATACTTTATTTTCGAGTCAAAAAGTATTTGGTATTTAAATACTTTTAGTTTCTGAGAAGTATTTAGTATTTAGTATTTAAATACTTTTGAAAAGTATTTTGCCCAGCTCTGTCTACTGCTACAGGCTTTGGTGAAGAGGACAAAACTGCCTCAAACATCATCTTTAACTTTGAAGCTCTTGCTTGGAGAAGATAAGATTGAGATATTTCCGGTGCAACACACGACGACGCTCTTGCATGTAAAACTTGCTGTCAAGTTATTGGACCTGATTGAAGGAACACAACTGGTAGAGACCGCGGGCGAGGTTGTAAATAAAAATTATTGTATGGTAAAAATCATCAATCAAACTAGTTCTTGATAGGATCAGTGAATATTCCACAAAAGCATTTATAACAAATGATTCTAGGTATAACAAAATGTGTATATCCATAACTCAGTAATTTAATTTGGTATACTGCTACTGCGTACATAAGACTCAAAGTGCAAATATGCCCAAGGAAATTGGAAGCATTACCGAGTCAGTTACAAATAATCTCTGCTTTAGCGTTGATTCTCTGCTTTAGCGTTGATTCACTGCTTTCTCGCTATCCTAATTCCTACATATTGTTGCAACTTGATTTTCTCAACTTATAGCAACAAGTAGGGACTGGTAGAATTGCTCGAAATTCATTTTCCCTCACAAAAACCTTCCCTGCAGCCAAGGGTGTGGCGTTTAAAGTGTTTTCACGCAGCACTTCAGCAACTTGCTTCATTAAAGCTAAATCGTTCGTCTGGTGGCCGGGAGTTGAGAATAAAACGGCTCGCCATTACCGACGATGATTTTCAAGCTTTTTCTTCTCCTCTCTGAAAATGGATTTTAAACCGTGTTGGCGGTGCGAAATGATACTGTTTCTAAGCGGGTTTTCTTATTTTTACGACGAATAAAAACGATTGTTTTCACCGAGAAAGTGATTGTCATAAGCCTTATTAAATTATCCACACTGCAGGATTGGGAATGAAAGTAGAAAAGACAAAATTAGTAGCTTTATTTGTATTTTTACGTGAATCAACATGATCATCAGATTAGCCGATTAACTTACTCGCGATCAATATAATAGAAGATCGGCTACATGAGACGTATTACACATATTCTATGAGTTAATAGCCTCATTAAATATACTCACGTCTGCAAGACAAGATCCTGATAATAGAAACATGAATAGTTATGCTCTGAATGTGGTCACTTCTAGTTTGATTCAGGACAGTTAGTCCCATCTGCCATTATTAGTCCAAGTACATCAGCTAATTGGATATGGGGATAAACTTAAACAAAAGAGACATATTAAGTTTATAGTTCTACAAAATGTAGACGTGGGCTGATATATGAGTTGAACGAAATATAAATTACGTCGACGGGAATCGTTGAGACACATTTAAAGTGTATTTCCTGTTAAATGACGACAAAAAGACGTGAGCAAAAAGCCAGGACCGTAAGAATAATTACAGTATTCTATATAACGATGTCTTTATCAGAGGGTTAAAGGGTCGTTTCGTTCAGTCGACATAATGAACTTGAAATTAAACCTTTAGAACACGTTCAGGAAAGTGACAATCGAAAGATTGAAATTCGTAATAGGCTCGTCAGATCACTAATGTATCGAAGTCTATCGATAGACTATACCTACTAATATTATTTCTGTGAATGTTCCAATGATTTTTGAATATCGAATAATTGGTATTAAATAAGGCACAATATTTTTCGCATCTTCCCGTATCTAACACAGACGTAATCCATAGTGAATTGATTTTTGTCTACTTTTTGTTTATATCAATCGGCAAGCTTTCGTACTTGCTCGACGGAGATACCCGAAAATCCTCACAGAATACCGAAACGTGTTTATAAGGAAGAGAAATGTTTGTCTTTCGAGTTGGCGAGCTACAGAGTCCCAGCCCAGATCTCTCACATCTTCAATTCCTCAATGAGCTTCATCAATATTAAAGGGGACGACTGATTCTATGAGGATTATAATTCGACCGATTGTGAATAATTGAATAGGGGTTGTGCAGCATTGTGGTCAAAGTGTACTTCGATTGTATATAGGCAATTCAATTTCTCTTCTAACTTTTCTTTCACAATACTGCTACTATTATATTCTTTCTTGGTAAAAAGTATAAATGAAAAAAAGTAAGAATACGCTGTTGAGCCTGTTCATGGAGAATTTCCCTCCAACTTATGTATATTGTAAGGATCACATTGAATTTGTTCTCGAATTGGGTGGCTTAGAAATTGACAGATTATTTTCTATTCATATACATCCAATCCACCAAATGTCAATTGGCTGCCAAAGAAATAACATACCTATACATGGAATTGCCCTTAACATTCAAGCAATGAACGGCAAATGAACTCTTTAACATAAGCAAAATCAACACCATAACATACCGTAAACAAAAGTCGCAAAACGTCAGTTTATCTAACCTCCAAATCCTGTACAAATTTGACTTCTATACAATTTTTGCATGCATTTGTCAAGCAGAAATTTGGTATTGACTCAAGCGTGACTTTGAACATAAATTCAATGTAGATTATAGCATATTATTTCCGTTTGCCAAGCGGAAAATTGACATATCCACTTTGAAATGAAATTCAATGTAAACCAGGCATAATTCTTTCCTGTGAGATGAAAATATCATCTTCTATCAGATATTTATAAGCAAGTGAATCTTAGAGGTGATTTCATGTTTCTATTGTGTCAAAAATAAAAATCAGAGTTACCACACGCTGATGGAAGCCGCTATTGACATATATCTATTGATAACTATTTGGGAAGCAGTTCTACACGCTTGATGTCAGGATGAGATAGGAGATCCCGCTATACTGTATATTTTGGGGACCGTCCCCAGGCGATAGAAAAGGATAGACTTATGTGAAAAATATACACTACAGCGGGATCTTCTATCTCATGTCAACTTCAACTGTCGCTCGTTGTTCAAATGGGATGGTTCCCATATAGAGTTGATAGATATATTGCTATTGAGCTCTGCTCCTATGACAACGGCTCTTTCTGAAAGTTGAATATCTAACACCCCATTCACATGCGAATTGGGCATGAAACTGGGCAGCGTGAGTATGAAAACACGTTGCTTGCGCTGTCATTGCTCGTGGCACTGCCGTTTGCTCCTTTTAGTGGCGGTATTTTGAATGGTAGTCAAAGAAATGACAGCAAGAGTGGCGGGGACTGTCCACCTGCTGCCCGCTGACCTATAAAGGTTTGATTCTCTTCTCTTGAACCGGGCTGTTATTTAATTCAAATTCAAATATTTATTGGCTAACAGGATTCAGGTCCTGATTAGACAGTTGAAGTTGAACCAAGACGCAGACGTTAACGTTATACGGTAACGCATAAAGTTCACGTCTAAGTAATGATCCAAAAGATAGTTGAAGCGTAACATTTGACGTACGTGAAGTAGTGAGTAGACTTAACCTAATTTGTTGTGTTTACATATAGGTTTTCGAACTGTAAAAGTAGAAAAAAAGTGATGTTTGTGACAATTTGGTTATTGAATTTTGAGGCCTAATGAAAATATGACGTGAACTGTCCAAAATTGATTCGTTGGCAGATTATCCAAGATCGGAGACTCGATCGGCAAACCACGGAGTACGTATAAGGGATAACGTGCAATACGTGAAGACACGCAAGGTGAAGTATGTCCGTAAACGCGAACTCGAGAAAAAACGAAGTGCGCTTGCTCAGATGTCAATCACCACGTTTACGTCTACGTGAATGTAGCACTTCAACTATCTAATGATAAGACCCCCGTTCAACAAAGCTTGTTAAAACTAAGCAAGAATATGTTGGTTAAAGAAGAGTCTCTTGTCGATGATGAGACCTGAGTCTTGCATATTATGATCACAGCCTGGAAGAGAAAATTCGATATCCTCCTTTAGTAGGGATCATAGAAAAGAGAATTAAATATAGAAGATCGACTCCATTGAATTCTTCCACTACCTATTTCAGTCCCTTATTGACTCCACCGCTATGCGCTCCAATCGCAATCATTTGACATGTGACAACCATCATCGGTCAATAATGTCAATCTTCCGCCTGTCCGTGATCGTCAAAGTCCGTCAATACGTCATCCATTCGCTATTGTCATTTTCTGTATTGTTTATGGATATGAATATTTTAAAAGTGTTCATGTGATTGTGTCTTGGTTACAGTTTGTTTCTGGACTTCGATCTGACTTTTATCTAGTCGAATTTGTGTATAGTGGATTGTGTATTATTGAGATCATATTATTTGATTGTGTTGTATCGTGTGAGAGCTCAAAAAAAAATACAGCTGATTGCACTGCTGCAATCATTAGGTATTATGATCTTAAAACACGTTAAATGAAAAAACATGTGCAATACTTTTGTTGAAAGTAATTTTTATTTTCGTGAACTATCGCGTCAGTGCATTGGAAATAATTAATTTACTTTTCCGATCCAGCCTCTATGTTGAACAATATATTCAATAAATACATAATACATTTAATTTGCTTTATTGTTATATTCCTGTATATTGAATACTTGCTAAACATAAACAGCTGGTAAGTACTTATTATACAGCGAATATGTCTGTTTAAAATGTTATTATAAAAATTATTATGAAACCAGAAATTCGAACAGCCCGCCAGAAGATATTGTTTCATTGACTCCACCGCTATGGCAGCACAGTCGCCTATACTTTGCATGGGCAAATACTATAGGAGTGAGCGTTCTATATTGATTCTTTTTCCTATGGTAGGGATATAGACATCTTTTTACACTTTGGGATGTTTAAGGGTAGTCTGTTGCGGATGCACCAATCATGAACAAAGTATCATTTTGAAGGGACGAGGAGTCCTCCCAGCATGAACTAATCTGACATGAAACCACCGTAGTCGGCGTCTATCTAACAGGAAGGAGTCTATAAAACAGGTTGACCAGATTTATGTGAATTCCATGATCCAGCCGGTCGAATGCCGTGTCAAAATCAGTGTAGATGACATCAATTGATCACCTCATAAGCTGAATGAAGGAATGAAGCCAAATTGGTGACGGTTGACTTTGACTTGAAGAACCCATGTTGATCAATTGAGATGAGATGTTTGACTTGGTAGAAAAGGCAATCTTAGATGCATATATCAAACGCTTTTGCAAAGTTGGACAATATGGAGATGTGGCGGCAGTTCTCCACTTAGTTCTTCTGACCTGATTAAAAGACGGGACATATTATCTCAATTTTCCAGACATCTGGAAAGGAACAAAGAGGCGTAGAATGAAGATTGAGCACAGAGGCAATACAGATGCACAATCACACAGTAAAAATGAATGTTTTTTTTTATTTTTTTGAGGGCAATAAACACATCGGTATGATGCAGTGGACCAACCGTGATTTTTGGAGAAGAGGTGGCATTCTGATAATTGATAGTTTCAGCTTTATTGAAATGAACCAAAAAACACAAAAAAATACCACTTTGATGGCCTTCTACACCCTTTAATAGCGCCAGCTGACAACTTTTATATTGTTTCCATAACAAAGACTAAAGTTTGGCGGCAAAATCAAGAGTATTGAAATGATGCGGTCAAAAGAGACGGTACCTCTCGGACAATTCTGGGAGTTACATTGCTGTATCGAATTCCCAGATCTCTTTCTTCAGCTTCAAGGCGGTCGTGCAGCTGTTTTTTTATGCTCCTGTGTAGCTGCTGCTGTTGAGATGTCTTTTCATCCGCGATAGATGGATCCTTGATTTTCTTTGCGTTTCTGATGACAGTGCAGTTTGACAGAATCACAAACTATGCTCTGATTGGCCTATCTTGACCATCTGTTCTTTGACTGAAAGTTTTTTTAGTCCTGGTATTCTGAAAGATTTCTTTGGGAGCTTTTCCAATTATTCTCAAAGCTCCAATTTCAAAACTTTCTTGATGACGTTTGTATGGAAAAATTTCCGTTCAGGTTGCTGTCAATTTATATGGTTGGTGTCTACGAAATAGATGACTTACTACCGATTTTCTTATGTACAGTGTTATTGGTATTGATAAATAAGGTGGAACAGAAAGAATTCCAGCGAGTAGACCTAGTGGCCCTCTCTCAGGTCCCCCAACTCCTCCCAAAAAATGTTTGCCGCTCATGGGACCTCTCACCACAGCCCACCCCATCTATCGCAGACTCCCAGTAGATGGTAAAAGTTATCCTCCGCCCTTCTGCTGCAGAGTCATTGAGGTGATTCGCCTATTCCAGGTAAATGCAAGTGCTGGTTGACCTTGGCAGAATTCCTACGGTGATGTTCAGAGCCTTCCTTTTTTTGTTAACTGGGCTGTCCTTGGGATGTTGGGTTGCCAATCATCTCTCTCCTCTGGCTTGTCTACATGTTAAATTGTTATACCAGTTGTCCACGGTTCTTCTCCAGGCTCACTCGTTCATGTCCTCGGAGATCACTCGTTTACTTAGACTCAAGTATGAATCCGGATCGTGATCTAAGACAGTGGATCAGGTTCGTAGCTTTTTTTCTTCTCAGCAATTATACATCCATCCTCTAAATGTTTGGATCTGACTATCTCGCATATTTCTTACCACTTTCCTATTTTCCATTATTTTTTCACCAGCTTCAGCTCCTATTTGAACCTTTTGGGTAAGGTCGTATCTTCCGCATACATTTTTCTCGGATCATCGTATGTTTAGCACAAAATCGCTTATATTTAAATGGTTCCTATCAAACTCCGTGTGTGCATGCTCATTTAGAGCTCGGAGTATAATCCAGGGGGGCCTATTTGGGTCATATTCGTATATGGTATGTTAATACTCGCTCGAAATTAGCTAGGGAAGGATAACCGGCGCTTTATTCAGGAATAAACGGGATCAGGTAGGAATTATTATATCGGTCATAAGTCCGCTTTTCCAGATAATAATATAGTCTTTCATTTCTGCATTGATATATTCATCAAGAGTTGCCTTTATATCTTCGTGTAACCGCTGGCAAAATGAAATGCAACGAAGTGCGGTGTCGATGACAAAAAACCAAGAGAACGACACAAACAGGAGCATCGCGATGTGGAGGCCCACCCTCATTGTAAACGACGGGCTCTTCATCACGTAATGTTCATATTCTCCAAGCTTAAGATTTATGTTCACCATTACGCGGCGGTATATCCCGACCAGCGGCGCAATTTCGCATTCATTGTAGCCATTGCCAGGCCGAACGTCCCGGAAAATTTCATAATGTTGCTAAAGCTGATGCCACTAAGAATGTATCCGCCTCCAAAATGAATATGTTAAGTATCTTTCGAGATTGTTCAAGAATCTTATTATTTCGTGAGTATGGTTGAAGCTACCTCACACACTTGGAGAATTGTATATTATCAAAACAACATTGATTTTAGATATTATTTGCCTTTAGATCGTGATATGAGTCACTTACCGTTACCTGTTACAAAAGACTTTTGAAATCCGAGTAATCCTAACATAAACAATCAAAAAGGTTTTTCTTTGAAAGGGAATAGTATAGCGGATAATTGGATATCAGATATTTTGAACCAAAAATGAATATCTAGTTTGAATTTTTTGGTGTTTCATTCTCATATGACATTATTGACTGGAACACTGAAAGGCTAGAACTAGCATCCTGTCAGACTGCAGACAGTTTGTTCGTGTACAATATCTCTCGGCCACTGATGCCAAACGCTTAATGTAAAAATGCTAAATGTCCCGATACCTACCATTTCACAAAATGGTGTGGATCATGAATGAGTAGTTTCATCTGTTCTTGTTCATTAATCTGAGGTTGGCACCTTTCATGTGGACAGGTCCAATCTCGGCTCGAATCAATGACGGCTAGACATCTTAAAACACTACTATCGTGAAGTGGGTCATTGGAGAGCATCTACATTGTAAAAAGTATGAAGTGGAGTTATCCGATAATAATTTTCGATAATTGTTTTAGATTATTTGATATGCTGTTTCGTTATGCGACCTACAAACTTCCTTATAAACTGCTAGAAAGTTGCTTTGCGACATGGAAATCTTTATCCAAATTCAAATCTCAATATTTTCGAAACGAAAAGAGATATCGAGTTGCGGTCTTTGGAAGGTCCTTGTCTATTCTTCGGAAATACGTATATGGTTGGAGGTGTGCATTTCTTTGAATAATCCACCTATACAGGGAGGACAAAGGAGGTCATTTTTTTTTAGCAAAGTTTGGAGCTTTATCAGATTCCTAATTTTTGGTCTTGAATTTTTTTTATCTTTATTTTGAATCTTTGGTCTATCCTAAAAAAAGTAATTTCTAGGATTTTTCAAAACTTGACCATAACTCAATTTATCAAATTTTCAAAAAAATGTGCGATTTCTTAATTTTCTATTCTTCATTTTATTTTTAGAGTGGATTGATTTTGGACATGAGAAAAGATCCAGGCACACAAATTGAACATTTCTGACTTCAGTGACGTGCAGTAAAAAATGTTGAGCATTCGTACCAAACCCAAAAAAAAAACTTTTCTTGTTACGCCAGTGAAATACACCCCTAGAGAAAAGAGTTGTGACTTGGATCTGCCCATCAAGCTGATGTACAATGAAAAAAATTGGTTTGGAATACATCATGTTGACGAAGCAGATTTTTACAGCACGCCACTGTAGGCAATAACGTTTAATGTGTGCTTGTATCTTTTCTCTGGTCCAAAATCAATCCACCTCATGCAAGAGTGGGGAAAAAGATAGAAATCTTGAAAAAGACCTTTTTTAAGGAACAAATGACTCACTTTTTGAGAAATAACTTTTCAGGATGGTCCAAAGATTCATAATATGGATGGAAAATTTTTCATGAGCAAATATTGAGAATCTGACATTGCATCAAATGTTGCTCAAAAAACATAACCTCAATGTGCATAAATAAAATGATTACACCACTCCAACCATGTATCTGTTCGTGGAAAATTGGTCAAGGACCTCCCGAAGACTGCAACTCGATATTTTTTTCCGTTCCGAAAATATCGAGATTTGATTTTGGGTAAAAATTTCCATGTCGCAAAGCAACTTTCCAGCACTTTATTCCATATACTTTTTTGAAACCGACAGATTGCAACAGCACTGGTTGAGGATCAATAAAATAATGCCTGAAAATTCTATAATACTCCAGAAATCACAAAGAAATCCAACTCTATACACATCTTTCATCCACTGTCAAAAATATCATAGCCGAATTGCCAAAGATAATTCCGATCAACTTGGCTTTCCACGAACGAGGCGATACTTTTCCACAAAATCGTTAGTAATCTGAGGACGTTTGGAGCTAAACTCTAAAAAGAAACTTTTGAAAGAAACTTTTGCGAAAGTTTCGTAGGAGATAACGAACACGGATCAATAGACCTATTTATCTGATTTAATTTGTAACTTTTTTCCGGTTCAGTTGGTTGGAGGTATACGATGGCTGCTTTTCTAATTAGCTCAAGGACCTGAACATTTTCATTATGGGTTACTTCTTAATTCTTTCCTTCTTTGATCCTTGATGGTCGCTGGATGGTGAATGATTTGATATTAAAACAAAACGATTCAATTCAATTTGCTGACTGAAATGTTTCTTCATAGTTGTCAGAGAAGATGTTTCTACTGTAGAAACACATTAGAATCACCAATCCGTTAAAGAGACCTTTCAAGGTATCACAATGGCCTGAATCAATGCAACACGAAAGAGATCGCGTTAAATAAAGGTAATCTATATATTATGTATAAATATGCAGATGAAATTGCCACCTTTATTACTTTTTATGGTTCATTTTCTTATTCTGGTTTCAAAAACCGTTTTAGAGCCTCAGGTTTCATATTTATTCTATAACACGTTGGATAGGATCATAAAGGGCCTTTCCAAAATCACACTGTCGACCCAAGGGAGTTGTATCACTATACTATTAAATTAGGTACCTGATACGGATTTTGAGGAGACGTCCCAGGCGGGTTTTAACCATTTTCATTTTGCTTAGAATAGGGAGTAGAATCATGCATTTTGATAACGATTTATTTCTGAAAAGCAATTTTGTAGTGGCGGTAAGGGTATGGATATCAAAATTCAGTGAAGCACGATGAAATTTCTCTTATAGCTCTTTACGCAAGTGTATTTTTTGTTATTCGCATCATAAGACTTGTCATGAAGCCAAATAACGTTTCCACGTTAGACTAATGTGCATCTATACCATTTGTTTTATTGTGGAATGAACGGAGATCACTTTAACTTCTCGGAAACATTCGCTATATGCGTTCTAATGCGGCAAAGCGGGACTTATTCTAGACCAGTGCGCAGCGGTTTAAGAAATATCTTTAAAGCTACAGTGAACGCAAAACTTTCCCGCTTCTATAGCCCAATTTCAAGCAGGCACAAGACATTACCTCGTTTAATCATAGATCTTTCGATTAAACCGGGTCAAAAACCAGGAGAGGCTCCCTGCGTTCAGCCTGAAGCAATTTCTCGGAAGCCGTTCCTTTTTAGATAAAACAAGGTACGCACTCGGATGGATGGATTACTATACTCTGTTATATTCCAAGATGTCTTCCAGACGAAAAGTTTCTGAATATGATCAATTTATTGTCGTTTTTTATCAGGGGTGTCGAGATGCCTGTGTCTACTTGATTAATCTGAATGTTTTGCAGTTGTACAAACTGAGGTTGGTTGTTGGATGCAGTTTTTAATAAAATAGCCATCCCTTCAGTTGCTCATTTTATTATCTCTGGGTCTTTTTCGAGTTCTGAGATGCAATATCAGTAATTATGCATCACAATTTCTACAATCTTTGTAAGTGGGCATTTATTTTTCGAACGTCTAAATTTTTTGTGCCACAGCTTCGCAATTTATTAAGATATGATTTACAGATTCATGTTTTTTTCAAAGAATCTCTCCCATCATTTTTAGATGTGCTTTAACCGGCTGGTGTTCAGTAGTGATCAAAACTAACTATTTAAGGTGTTTCCTTTAGCACGAGAAAGAAGTTCTCGCGCATGTCCTTTGTGGCCTGTTCTGGGATGTTCCAGTAGATATGAGGATTTCAGTCTGTTCTGCTTTTATGTACGTTGTTGTGTATTAGCAGAAGGGTTCTTGTCCTACTGTTTTCTTCGTTTCTTGCCAGTACAGGTTTGGTGTTATGTTCTCATTGTCAGCTTTAATTCCTGTTGAAAACTGCCCAATGTTGCCAAGAGTCACTTCTTTTCGGCACATTTATTTCCACTTGGAAAATTGTGTTTTTCCGATTTACATAGTTAATCCTGTATCTGATTGTTTTGGATAATCTACTATTCATTAAAAAAGCATCCTTCGTCATAAATGCGCATGAATTTCAAACAAAAGCCTCGCGCTTTTGAATAGGTCGAAATGCGAAAGCTCTTGTCTTGAAATGAAAAATCATTTAGCTGTAGAGAAAAATGGTCCTTTTACTCAATGTGTTTTGTTTTTGGCTCAAACGTGTGATGATTACTAGATTTGGTGAGGCTTCGATGCAAGTGACAGGTAATCTTGTCCGTACTAATCTATGTTCTGAGCCTAAAGAACAGCATCATTGTGATAAAAATGTTTCTCTTCGAGGAAGAGACAAAAACATTTGGTAAAAGTGTATCGCTGCAATATGAAGAATATGATACATCGACCCAAGTACCAGTAGTTTAACTCAAGAGATTTTTTTCGAAAATCTAGGCAGAGGGATTTTAACTCAAATGTACTCTTGGTACAAAAGATGAAAGGACTTGATTTAAAACATTCTTCTTTTAAATCAAAAGCCAAAATATATGTTCGTGGAATTATTTATCAAAACATTGTAAGGGTTTTTCATTGGGTTTTCTTTTTCTCAGGCCTGTGTCGTAGGAATGTTAGCAGCTGCTGTCGTGAGGTTTTGATTTGCTGGGGCACATGATAGGTAATGTCAATGTGTTCTTCCTAATCCAGAAAAACAAAAAAATATTCCCAACTTGTATCTCTCTTCTTCTACCTCTATCCCATAGGGTGCCTCATCGTCTTCTGAATATTCCTATTCCAGTTCTCTCCTCTTTTAGTTAATCAAGTATGTGTTTGCGTGATACAAAAACCACAAAAACAATGCAAAACGATATTCCAAAAAAACCTACAAATACTTAGATACAAATGTCAACCATATTTTTTTCATGTTCGTGATTTGATTCGCAAATCTTTGTTATAGAAGTTTGCGACATCGAATGTTATAAGTATCAAAAATGTGCCATAAATTTCCCCAGTCTCCTTTATCTAAGAACACTCAACTTTCAATTAGCCCCTCTCCCTCTACGGATCGATGGTTACTGATTTTCTCATCAATTTTTTGTAATTTCGGATTTCGTCATAGTACAAAAGGCTCTTTTTTTAAATGCGCTTGAGAAAGCGGTGTGGTGTTCTCTCACAAGAGCCCTGTTGACTTTTGTTCAATTGATGTTTTTTTTTGGTGAATTTCCAAATTTCAACTCTCATCCGCGATATTGGCTGACCACATTGGCGCAAGACCTAAATTTTATTCAGTGTTGTAGTTTATGTTCAGCCATCATGTTCTTATTTTTAAGTTGAGGTAGTTTTCCGTGTTTCGTGGCACAAATATTCAAATTATCCACCCCATGGGTTCTGATGGCAGAAGAGAGGAGTTTCCGTCTCCGGCTAGCTAGGCTATGTGTCTGTGATGCTTAGATCTCTTGGTTCATTATTTATTCGATCTCGAAGTGTATCAGAGGCAATCGAAAGTCGGCTTTTTTGAACGGGGTTTTATAAATTGACCTTGCTTTTGTTACTCCCAAGTGTTTAGTTTGGAATTTCGAGGAGTATTTTTTATGTGATTCCGAAGTTACCTACGTGACCAATTTTAGGATTCATTTGCACTTGACGAGGTAATTCTGCTTTTTGCCCAAACGATCACGCGGAACATTTCCTAAGGGCTATTTTTCCGATCTATTTCGAATTTGGAATCACCCCTGTCTATGAAGGACAAGCCCTTCCTACAGCAGGACAGCAGAAGTCTTTTTTATAGGAAAAGAAACCATCCCATGAGGTGAAACTATCCCAATATCTTTATTTCCTCTCGTACTTCAAGTACCTAGAAAACTTTTCAATTTTTGGGATACGCTTTGGTCTTTGGTTGCCGTTTTCCAGCTGTCTTTTGATTCATTACCTATTGTAAACTTTCAGCGTGGCCACCATAAAGTACTCATCACTTGATCTGGACGTTTATTTTTATAACTGATCGTGACCGTATTTTCATAAAGATTATATTATCATAAATGTTTTCTGTTTGGTATAAATATGAAGGAAAGAGAGGGATATTATTTTAAAGGGCCTTCGACCCTGATCACAACTGCCAAGCTTATTCCTGTTGATATGACAGCTTGTCATTTTTGAAGTGAAAACGTCTTTAGGCGTGCTGAGCACTCTATTATTTGGGTATTGAATAAGTACTAAGCCATCACCCTTGGGTTTATATGACGCTCCTTCGATTAAAGTCGGCTCGAATCAAAGAAGTCATGGCCGCATTCTGAACATTTTTGAAGAAGTGTTAGTTTACATGTTAGTTTGCAGTGTTGATACCATAATAAATTTCACAAATGTGTCTTCAAAGTATTGAGTACAAACAGTTTCACAAAAACATTTCTGAAGACACGAGAAAATATTGTTCATCATAAATCACTATAAAGGAAAAAACATGTATCAGAAGATGCAACCATCAACAAGAACAAACTCGAGACGACATAACACATGACATGGCATACGACAATCATGGGTGAAAGGATCAGATCAGCTCACCCCAAATGGGAATCATATGGTACTATCTACATTGAATTTGTGATCAAAGTCACGGTTACGCCAAATTCAATGTATCCTCCACTAGTGCACACGAATCCACACATTTCTACACCGCTGTCATGCTGTTGGTATTGTTAGTGCAGACAGTGTAGAGTGTTTCCTATATAGGTGTATATATGTCAGGATGAGGTGTGACAAGTTTAGTGTAGAATAGGGTGGGAATACTATTTCGTGTATTTTGTAAACCAAGCTTCTCTCAACCTAACCTAAATAAACATAAAAGAAAATTTCGAGTGAAAAATCAGTGTGGATCTGATCAAAAAAAATACTCTTCGGTTTTCGGTGGTACAGATTCGGCTTATTTTATGCCGTTTAAATTTAATATGCGTATAGGCAGGCACTACAGTCTCAAAAATTTATTTTATACAGTTTCGCTTCATGTGGTCATGTGTCTTGAATGAATCATCATCATCGTCAAAAACTTCAGACAAGTTTTCACTTCACTATCCCACACCGAAATAACAAACACACCTAATTACGTAATGAAATTGACAGATCAAGTTCAAGATGTCTGCGCCCATGCCGTTCCACAAAAATTGGATGCGCAGTGGTCGAACAATAAAAAAAAAATGTGTTTCGTGTTATTTATCTCGCCTTGGTGAAGTTTTTTTTTTCTGTTGTGTGGTCATAAGCGCACCGGGTAGTTTTTTTTTTCATTTCAAAGTAATTACTCGCAAGAGTTACCTTCTCCAAACTAAGAGGATATGATGAGGGACAGAAGATCTTCAAACTGAGTTATTACTTGATTCTTTTGACAAGGATGTGATTAAAAAAAAACAGGTTTCAACTTCAACATCAGCATGCATTATTTGGCCCGCTTGGTTCATAAATTTCGTGAACATTCTGTGACAATAAAGTTTTGTGAGAATAATTAATCAAACAGGTAAGAACTGTTTGATCACGACCACAAACACCGTTCCACATTATTACAATCTGAACCCTTCCAAGAATTGATAAGTCAATAAAAAGGTAATTATTTGGTCCAAAGCTATTCCATGGAATTTGGAGCAAATCGTCCGTGGCTTTTTATCCCCACGTCCCAAGCCAAAACACAAATCTATTCAGGGGTCTTAATAAGCACAATTAATATCCATATTAAGCCTCCGGGCGTAATTGGCTAATGTAGAGGAAACAAGCATTTACCACTGCCGCTTCTCGTATCTAGTGGGGGGAATCACCCGTTGTGGGCTCCACTGTTTATCCTCCCGACGGCACGTGCTTAAACCCTTTTGTAAACCCATTCTTATTGTGTATAGACTATGTGATGTGACGGCTTTTTTGAATCGTAGCAGCATATGTCTTGATTCGTCTCTATCCTGCTATCCAAAAACCGAAGCACATTTGTTTTTCAAGAAGCGAGACATAGATCTCTGCTTTTATGTTCCATGGACTTTTTGGAAAGCGGTAAATGATTGCCAAAAGCGGAAATCCCCCTAAAGTGTCCCGGTAGCGGGCTCACCTCGCCGGATAAACGGCTAAGATTTACGGTAGAAGCGCTAATGTCTTCCCGGAACTGAAAGACTCTCCATAGATACTATTAGTGGGAATAAAATAAAACCAAATCTTGTTTTTTTTTATAAACCCAGTTGTGCGAACAGCCTCCGACCGTAGTTATCAAAATAATTCCAGAAACCTATTTGAAAAACAATACACGTCAGCAGCATTCGTTCAAAATTTATGCAGACAATCCCGTTAAACGGTGGTGAAGTAATTGAATAGCCGAATACAATAAAACTAAAACTGGAAAAATCTCTATATTGACGCCATAACCGTTATCATAAAATCAGCTACAAATTCCGGAGCGCCTCGCTATACAAACCAAATATTATTACGGTTATTTCGTAATGTAAAACAATAGAATCGTATTACAGTTCGACACAATAACACGGCCGTTGTCGATTCATTCGATCTCATACAAATGAGGCTTCATAATTGTATTTTGCCTAGTTCTTCATGCAAATTGCTGAAAAAGGCGTGTAATTGGTCTGTCGTTTTTGAACGTGGGTTACTGGTTTAATGATCATCGTCTAATTCCGGCTGATGCTCTTTGTGATTAGATCAATTTTGTTAAACTCCATACTTTTGAGCGGCTTTTGTGTGCTCTATTCATAAGAGATGGAGTAAAGCGAAATTCGTGCTGTATCAGAGAATATCGACATGCATTCAAATTTATCAGTTCAGAAAAATTACCTTCTGTTTTTTTTTTCATTTCCATCACCATTTTTGATTATTCAAATATTCTCTTGCGTGTTTTGTTCATGTTCACTACGTTAGAATAACAAAAATAAAGCTATTTCTCATCTGGCATTCTGAAACTTCGTCAAGTTTCAATAAGTGTTCAAATACTCTATATTTTCCTCGAAGATCCCAGAAGGTATTGAATTAATTGACAAAAAGTGTGTTGAGGAGAATCTAGAGATATGGCGCATGTAGAAGGAAAAATAATATTTTAGACCATAGAAGCACCTCTTTTCTTAGCATGTTTTTTTCAGTTATATCCATATCTTCATTCTCAAACACAAGGTTGTAACGAAAATCATGGAAGTGGTCCATAGGATGGTCCAGATCAGAGAAATCAAAGGCTAAAGTTGCCCTTATTTTTTATTCACAATAAGATAAAATTATAAAAATTAGGGGTTTCCATTTGAAAAAATTGATTTTTGGACGTTTTCTGAATTTAATTTTTGATCTTAATTTTGGCCCACCCTGTAATGATAGTTTTCATATTGCTGTGAAAAATCTATTAAAGTAGGTCCTTTTCAACAAGAAATCCAATACAAATTAAATAATGAAGGCTTTCTTATGGGTGAAATTCACATTTAAATATAGGAGCTTTCAAACGTCATTTTTGACATAAAAACTAACATATTTAAAAAACGCTCATACTTAGGTATAGGACATGATACATGAAATCTGCCTAGAATTTTACGTAGAATCCAAAAATGTAATAATATATAGGGTGTTCCATTTGAAACAAGCAAGTTGGCACCTACTACTTCCTGTATAACCGGAAGTCGCGCAACGTAGCTATTATTTCATTTGTAGAGAGCATCCTTTTAAACCTCACCATACAAATTTTTAGAATTCCAAACGTTTCATTTCCCGAGATATTCTAATGGACAGTCACCGTGAGACACCCTGTATAATACAGCATAAAGACGTAACCAAACGTACAACTTCACCAACTTTTTGTGTAAACAATAAAACCCTTTCAAATTTTGAAGTTTTGGATAAAATTTGAGGTTAGAAAGCCACTAAAAGCTAAGCTTATTCAATTAAGCCTAGAAATTTGACCGCTTATAGTAAGCTTCGATTTGGCTGCTTCAAGCTGAGCTTTCCAAGTGGTGCAAGAGATTTTTTCACAAAGCTTGGCTCAATCGAAAGCCGGACATTTTCTCGGTACTTGGAACGATCCTCGTCGTGTGCACTAAGGAAATTCCGTCCCAACACCGTTCGGCAACATCAGAGCACTCTGGAAATGTTCATTTGAACTCGTTTTCGTATAACGTGAGCTACAGGTTCTCAAAATTTAAAGCTAAGGTTCTTAGTAGACTTGGGCAAACATCTATTTATAGTCCGGGAGGTACTGTCACTTTTGACCGTGTCCATTCAGTACTTTTGGTTTTGCCTCCAAGTTATAGTTTCTGTTCTGAAAATTTGTGAATAGTTTCGTCATAAGGAGTGAATTGAAAAAAAATTGTCAGCTGCATAGGATAAGTGAGAAAAGTTGTCCTGCTGAAAAACGAGTAGTTTTCATCTGAACTTTTATTGAGCTTACGAGGTGTGGGAGGTAATAGTTGATTTGCAACATTTTTTTTTTTCATGCTGAATTCGAAAATAAGATGTCACGTGTCTTTTTTTCTTGTAAGTGGAAAATTGAATCAGATTTAACGACTTGAAAATAAAATTGCTGAATTATGACGTCAAACCATGCTCAGTATATCTATACAGGGTGTCTGATGATTAGAAATCTCATTCGAGGAGGCGTAGCTCCGATAAGGGGCGTTTGTCGATATATGTTTGTATGATGAAGCTAGGTTATTTTTAAGCGATGAATACAGGGCTGAATTTTCGTCCAATAATGAATTCCAATTATGGGTTGAATAACAGTTTTAAAAAATAATATTTGGATGAAATAAAAAAATACGTATCAATTTTTCGCGAATATGAAGATATTTCTTTCAAACTAGAGAGTTAGAGAAGAAGGGAGAGAGAGAAATGATTTCAAAAAATATTTTGATAGTACAAAAATTTCATGACAAATATCAATTTGGTCTTTTTCTCATTCTACTAAGTTATATCTATTTTTAATCTGTTGGACCAGTATAGGCGCAGAGTAATTGTTTTTGATAATATTTGAATAGTTGAAAAGAACGGTTAAAAGATAATATCAAATAATCACAGCACACAGGTTTGACAAGAAAAATCATCTTGGCAACATTGCACAGGCCCCACCACAAGAACGCACTTACTACAGTCCCGTTCTCCGTCAAAGCATCAACGTCAACCAGTCTTTCATTCTGTTTGAGAAGCCAGTCAGAACCTCGATTTTGTAAAAAGTATTGATTACTTTTTAGCTCTTTTCCAATTGAAATCATTATATTGTCATCATTTCTTGACAAGTGTGCAGAGTTTCGAATCAATCTAGGCATTTGAAGTGAGTAAAAATCGAGTTCCAAGTGTTTTTCGGTATTATTGCTCTCTTTGTCATTCTTTCTACTTTATATCTTTTTTCTCTCTCTGCAACGAAATCTCAGAAAGAGAGCTTTCGAAAACACTGATCCAATCAACCCGATCATTCGCTGTATGTTTAAGATATGTTAGATTCGATTATCAGTGTTTCCGAAAGCGCCTAGAAACGTTACATTCACGTTCTATTTTTTCCAATTCACTGCCCATTGTCGACCAAATATCAGATCGCTGCAAAAGAAGTTTCACTTCAAAATATCCATTCGATTTTTCATGCAAATTCCCCACTACAGAGTTCAAATAATCAAGCATCATTGATGCACAATGAGAAAGTTAGCATAGAATTCCCACACAACACAAGATCGTTCAGAAATATTTATGAAATATGTCAAACCTTTCATATGTTACACTACAAAAGGTAGATGTCTGAAACATTACTCTCACATATCATCTGCAATATTTCAAAAACGTATAGCAGTAACATTACTAAAGTTATATTTCAAAAAGGTTGATGCGTAATATTCCAGAACTCTTTCTGAAATGTTTGATTTTTTTATGTATTCTGAGAAATTATAATAAAAGTCAAATATAAATAAAATGGCAATACATTGAATATTATTATACAAAAGGCAAGCAAATCAATACATTCTTCAATTTTTTTGATCTACAAGAGTACACATAACTCAAGAACTCCATTTTGTCGAGTATCGGGCAGATCGGGGTTGCATGCTATTTCCTATTCCTATTTCGTTTCCAAATAAAGCATTACGGCTGCCCTTGCATCAAGTCTCAAGAATCTCAAGTGTCAAAGGAGTCTTTCCAAGCAGACTTCAGCAAATATAACAAATATCACGTGATACATATATAAACAACGTCGATCCGTATCACGTGATTTTATACTTTCTGAAGAGATCAGGTAAATCGATCGAAGCCACTACTATAACCACAAAAATATTTTGCTTGATGTTTCTGTCATTTGTCATTCCGTCACTGTCTTGACTGTCTGTGTTTGAGTGTTGAGTGTTGGTACTGTTGGTATGAGAAGGACACTTTTGTGGGAAAGGACGCCATTGCCCTGTGATTGTGCCTCAAAATCAAATATATACTGTAGAAAGCGATACCATGATGGACAATAAAGAGGTGAGCCTTTTCTATATCATGATTTAAAATCCCTAATTATCTATCATTTGGGTGCCAACAGTTCATCCGCTTTTGAAAGGAAAAATGAGGTTATAAAAGGTTTGGGTCAGTGCACCCTTGGAGCTCAAGAGAACAGTAAGTTATTGTTTAAAATGTCAGGACAACCAATTTTGCTGTTATATATTTTGATTTCCAGAAAACGATGGAGACATGAAATTTTTTAGTACCCATGTATCCAAAACGTTTTTATGAAGGAAATTTCTATTTTTTTATATTATACAGGGTGTCCCAGCAAGGGTGGCCACCGGCCATATCTCAGAAACTACTGGACCTAAAAGTTCAGGAAAACAAAAATTATCACTAAAGTGGCCACGAGAAAATGCTGGGAAATATTTATAACTTCGAAATTTTTCCGCTAGGGGGCGCAATCAAAGCTTAAATATTAAAATTCGAAATTTCTCCGGAAATTCTCAGATTGAGGTATATCTTTATCAACATGGTTAGAAAACCTAGACAATTTCACGTCTTTTTGGTACAGGGCTCATTGGCGTACCGATCTTCGTGTGAGTAGGGGAAGGTAGTGAAAGTGTAATTGTTCAAGTGGCTGTAACTTATAAACGACTTGTCCGATTTTGTTGCGTATAGGCTTGTTTGGAAGATAAATGTGAGTACTTTCGTATATCGTATCCAGTGATGCGTGATTATCTCCAGAAAAGTTGCTAGAAGGCGTAATTTGAATTAAAAACTGTTATTTTCGTTTCACCTCAAAAATTTAAATGGTACGGTATAATTCTGATGACAGAATCGAAAGGAAGATTAAATTTACAAGAAAAATCCTCCAAACCGCAGGTTGATATCTTTTCTCGTTTTCGAGTTATGGCCGAGAAAATAATTTTTGACACTCGAAAAGTTGTTTGTTGTGTAGTTTTATTTAACTTTATAAATGTTCGAATTGTCCTCCATCTTGTAAAATACATTTCTCAATTCTGTGCCTACAAATAGAAACAGCTGTTTCTATTTCAATTGGTGCAAAGGAATGTATAGCATTCTCAATCCGCTCAATCATATTTTCTCTTGTGGTGGGACGAGTTTTGTAAACGATGTCCTTGATTCGTCCCCACAAGTAATAGTCCAACACAGTTAAATCGGGGGATCTCGGTGGCCATGGGAACAAACTGCCCCTTCCAATCCAGCGATCTGGATAACGGTTGTTTAAAAAATCACGAACTCTCCGTGAATAATGAGCTGGGCAACCGTCATGTTGGTACCACATGGACATCCTAAGAACACTGGGAACATCTTTTAAAAGTATTTGCAAGTCATTTTCTAAAAAGTTTAAATATGATTCACCATTTAAATGGCCATCAATAATATACGGCCCAATAATTTTGTTTCCTAACACTCCGCACCAGACGTTTACACTCCACCTGTTTTGATGATCCACTTCCCGCATCCAGTGTGGGTTTTCCCGCGACCAAAAGTGCATGTTATGCAAATTAACATTTCCAGAACTAGAGAAACGGGCTTCATCGGTCCATAAAATTTGGGAGAGGAATTGAGGATGTTCGTTGCACATTTCTCGAAGCCAATAGCAATGGTCTAGTCGCCTGTTGAAATCATCTTCTGATAGAGCTTGGTGTAAGGAAAGATGGTATGGACGAAGTTTGAAGTCTCCTAAAATTCGGAGCACTGAAGAACGACTTGATCCTAGATGGTGGGAAATTTCTCTTGTGCTCAAATGCGGTGAAGCTTCCACGTGAGCGAGAACGTTTATAATATTGTTTTCAAAGTTTTTCACCGGACGTCTTCTGATTGGAACTGGATTGAGCTGTACACTTCCCGTTGTTCTTAAACGTATTGCCATTCGCCGAAATACCTTTCTGCTGTAGTGCCTTCGTTCAGGATACCTTGCAGCGTATTCACGTGCCGCAATCGGAGCATTTCCAAAACATTGAAAATATACGGCGAGCATATCAAAAGCCTCGGCATTGGTGTAAGACATTTTAACAGAGAATGTTAAAATGATAATTAAGAGATTGTTATGATTGCAATATCTGTTTCAATTATCTCCATGAAAACCCGCCGATGTTTTTCCACAGCTACCTAGATTTTTTTTCAACCCATCATTGCAATATTTAATACATAATTAGATTGGGATTTATGCTCATCAAAATATTTTTCATTTATTATGAGTTTTGTTCTATTGAAATAACAAATGAAAACATTAAATTTTACATAATTTGGACTAGTTATTATTATTGAAGCCAAAAAAAAAGCAGGTTGCAATAGAACTACACAACAAACAACTTTTCGAGTGTCAAAAACTCTTTTCTCGGCAATAACTCGAAAACGAAAAAAGATATCCACCTGCGTTTCAAAGGTTTTTTCTTGTAAATTTAATGTACCTTTCGATGCTCTTATCAGAATTATACCATACCATTTAAATTTTTGCGGTAAAATGAAAAACACTGTTTTTAATTCAAGTTACCCCTTCTAGCAACTTTTCTGGAGACAATCACGCATCACTGGATATGATATACGAAAGTACTCACATTTATCTTCCAAACAAGCCTATACGCAACAAAATCGGACAAGTCGTTTATAAGTTACAGCCACTTGAACAATTACACTTTCACTACCTTCCCCTACTCACACGAAGATCGGTACGCCAAT